>JADRCD010229540.1:0-12671 GCA_019843815.1 Montemys delectorum
ATCTTTCTGTTGTTCATTGATGTCAGATGTGAGCAGACTGACTTGGAGCACAGGGGTTGGAGGAGGAAATAAGGGGTAATAGTTGGTATCTTATTTCCTCTTCTGCTGTTTTAAAAACATGTACAGACATTGATGGACATAGCGAAAACCTCCCACCCTAAAGAAGTAAATGTCTCTCCAAAGCCGGACTACCAAATGTGCTCAAACTGTAAATCACTGGAGGACACTTGGCACCTTGCAGAGCCACCTTCTCCCTATGGCTTAAGTAAAAGAATGAGGTTGAGAACTTTTCAGCTCTCAATGAGAACAGAGCCTCTGCCAGCACTCAGGTTGTAAGATGCCACAGGTCCTTTTCAATGCCAAGACCTGCTTGGAATCTGGGAATCTCAAGCAATGACAATTTTATGACCCTGAGGACTTCAGTCTGTCCATCCCAGGGCAGGACTTTCAGCCCTGACCTTACTGAGATAAGATGTATGGAGCCTGTGACCTCACTACCTAGGACCTCACACCTACAATGTTATGGCCTTGAGTTGTAAAAGTTCTTTTAAAATAAAGTTTTCATCTCTCCCCTGGGGGATTTAACAGCACCTGCTTCATCCAGTTGGGTAAAGTGCTTGCCAGGTTGCCTGACAGACAGTACATGCTAAAGAAAGTCATTTCTACTCTTCCTCTATAGCAAAGTGGGAAAAGTATATGATCCTTGTACTACAGATGAGAAAATTGAAATTTAGGAGCTTTGCCCCTGATTATTCTAGTAGGACATCATGTAGGAATACCTGGAGCCCAGTGTCCAGAACCATTAAAATTAGTTTTTCCTACCAAGAAATCAAGTACTTGTGGGTCACATGGTGAATGGTTTCTTACAGACCAACCAGAATGCCTTACAAGGAGCTTATTGGTTGTACTGTATAACCACTGTTTTTATCTCTTACCAGGTTGGGAAGAACTGGGGGGACAAGGGACAAAATTGGTCATTCTGTCTATAGTACTCAACTCAGGATTATGTGACCAGCCTATTACGTGCTTCCATTTTACTGCACATTTGAGGAAAGATCTATAGCTCCTGCAACCACTTCACTGCTGTTACTTTGAGTGAAGTATTTCCATTATCTGGAAAGCTGATTTCTCTATGCCCAGTGCTGTTTGTAGCTCCCAGATTAGCAGACCATGTGACTCGACAGATGGACATAAGGTACACACAAAATACTATGATATATAGCAAGAGTAGCTAGAAAACTAATCACAGTGCGCATGCATTCCCTGAAAAGAGGCCCAGACTCTGCTAACCCTGGCTGTAGATTCTGTTGTCATCAACCTAGACTCTCATCATTGCTTCTCTGTTTTTTACACACAACACTAACTTAAGAGTCACAGTAAAGATTAAATATCAAAATACATGCAAAGTACTTTGCTAGTGCCCAGCAAACTAAGAATGCAATGAATAATAGAGATGGCAATGAAAATGATGGAGAAGGTGATGGTGATGCTGGAGATGCTGAAGGTGGGGATAATATCACCTCCTCTGGACTCAGCCCTAGAAAACATTTTCACTGAGTGAATGGGTGGTGACAGACTCCAAAAGTCTCTAGGGAATAGTGTGAGCATATGCAGTAAAGACAACAAAGTGACCCAGTAGGCAGTTTCTCGGCTGCTTCTGAACTGCCTGGAGTCCAAGCTTTAAATGGCTTCATTTAACATCAGGTATTTTTGTATTTGTTTCTGATTTTCACTTCAAGGGTGCCTGTCCAGGTGGCAAGAGGAAGATATAAACAGCCTCCCTCTTTTGTCATTTCCCTCCCTCTCCTCCTCCCTCTGCAGATTATAATTAGTGCTTCTAACTTTGAGGGTCTCTGAACATGAAGTGATCTCACAAGTGAGGTTAAATAGGGAAATGCCCTTGATATGCTGCTTGCCAGCTGGCTGTCACATTTCCTGCTTACACTCTCCTCGTGTCAGCAAGCTTCCCATCTCCCATGGCTAGCTGTTCCATTTTTAGGTCAGTCTATTGTCTAGAATAATGAGATCTGTGTTGCCGCCACTGTCCTCTTAAACCATATCTAACCAGGATTCACGATTCCTGGGTCACCTAGGGGTTTGTCTTGTGGATCACTTGGACACAAGCCCATATGAAGTTAGGGTAAGGCAAACTTACCTAATCTAGGAGCGAAGAGATCTAGGTTTGTATCTGATCTGCTGGTAGTTGTTAAACAAGGTATTCCCTTTCTTAAGACCTCAGTTTTCCAGATTGGTCTGAGCCAAATTATCTCCAGAATTCCTTCTATCTTAACACACATGCAGGTTTTTTTGAGCTTTCTTTTCTTCAGCTTAGCTTTGTTTCCTGCTTCAAACACTGTTTGATGCTTAGTTCCCTCACATCCAGGTTTACCCCCTGTCATTGCTTATGCAAAGGGATGCTTAGCAGCCAAATATATAGTTTATAGAGCCTCAGAGGATGTCTTAAACAATTGGCAGCTTGATCCCATTAAGTGTTTACAGCAGCCCTGAGATCTGAGCCTCATTTAAAGGAGAGGGAAACTCTGGTTGTAAGAGAAACAATAAGTAGCTAGTCAGTGGGTGCTCCAGGTTTTGACGCCCAACCTACCTGCTTTCTGTACCCTATGGTCAGCGCTGTGCTCTCAGAGCTATGATTCAGAAAGCTAGCATTACATGGAGGCCACCCAGCCTATTCTGACAAGGTCCCTGCCTTCCTGCCCCACCATTGCCATGTTCCCTTCCTCTGCTCTGCAATCTCTTTGCTCTACCCCACAGGGAGAACAACTTCATCAAGGACTTTCCCCAGCTGGCAGATGGGCTGTTGGTAATCCCGCTGCCAGTGGAAGAGCAATGCCGGGGAGTTCTCTCTGAGCCCCTCCCAGACCTTCAGCTTCTCACAGGTAAGATGCACATTTCAGACCTCTGCAGACTCACGGACTCACAGCCACTCTTCTGAGGTGCCAGAATTTTCTGCCTCTACCCGGGTGTGTTTCTTATCTTCCTTATTGTCTTCCAGTTACTCTGCTACCTCTTTCTTGGGGTTGGGTTGATTCTCTAAGATACGAGGACCTGGATTCTACTTTGGTGATATTATAGTTGAGTAGTGTACCTTAACCAGGATGGCCACTCTTGAGGATGATTGAATCCTGACAATTAGAGTAATGTCCCACAGGAATTACACTGCAATGTGACAGACACCTCCATCACTCAAAAGTTCTGAGTGACAAAGAGTGAAAGTTCTAACTACCAAGAGCTTTTTTCTGTAAAATGTTATTGACAGAGAAGACCCCCACGTGGATAGAAGGCGTTCTCGGGAGGCAAGGTCTTTTCTGTTTTTCAGTCAACATGATCCTGAAAGAAAGTTGCTATGCTGCCTTCAGATGGTTAAGGGAGCCATATGCTCTCCCAAGGTTGCATAGCTACAGCATAAATTATCATCAAGGACTAAGCCTAATTAGTCTGGACTCCAAAGTGGATGCCTTATGTATTATCTTATACTACCTCCCAGACTTGTCCCACTTCAAAGGAGATTGAGATCAAATGAACCTGCAGATGAAAACCCTTCTGTGAAGTGTGTTAAAGACTTCTATGCTTTCCTTAATTTCCCCTTTCCTATGATCAAAGAAATTCTAAGGGACATAGAGTTTTCTAGTGGAATTCTCTCCGCTGATTGGGCATCAGGTCTAGTCTATTATAATCTTCTTGAGATATAGGTCTCTTTGGAAAACTCCCTTAAGGGAGGCTCACCATTTGTAAGAACTGCCATTTCTTCACATGGTCCATAGGAAAATGTTATAAAGTCCCTGACCCATCATTGATTGTTGTGTGTTCTTGGGCAGCGTCCACTTTTGCAACAGGAATATAATAGCAGTATTTTTTATTAAAAAATATGGTAAAGAATAAAGATCATGTATATAATATTTTTTTGATTTACCGTGGTTCTTTTGTAATTGTACATACTGTTATAACCCTATATATTGGTTCGGGGAAGGAATTGCTACATTTGCTCTAATTCAAGGGATTGGATTTTTTTTTTTTTTTTTTCCATAATTACCAAAGGCAGTAGTAATGCCTCCATAGTTAAAAGCACTGGCTATGCTTGCAGATGGCCAGGGTCTGTTTTCTAGCACGGTTCACAACCATCTCTAACTCCAGTTTCAGGGCATACAATATCCTCTTCCCGCACCTGTAGGCACTGCACACATCATTCACAGACATGCATTGCATACAAAATACCCACACGCGTAAACTAAAAATAAAGCTTTAAAAATATAATTACCGAGGCAAAGTCATCTTCTCTCCCAGAGCTTCATCTCATCTCCTTTCCCCAAGTAGGGAACTGCACACAGAGTATGAGGGTGGGTAGAGCGGGAACCAGGGAATACAGGGAAAGCATCCCAGCTAGGAAATTATAAAAGCCCAACTGAATGCTGAAATCCCTTCTGGACTCTGTAGGAAAACTGCAAACAATAGAGTCCCTGGCCTTGATATCAAGAACCCAATCTTCTACTAGATAAGTTTGTATTCCAGATGTGAAATGAGGGATAGAATAATGGCTACTTATGAGGGAGGCCCAGGATAGAATGAGAAGTGGCGAAGATAGTTTGATAAATTGTTTGATATGCGTAAGGAACCTCCATGCTTTTGGGCCCTACATCACACAAGAAAAGGATTCTTTTAACAGCCCACATCAGAATATTCAACTTTCTTGTGTCAGAGGGGAGGCCCCATTGTTTTTGTTTTTTGTTTTTTTAATTAGGTATTTTCTTTATTTCCCTGTAAATTTCTCCTTTCTGAGTTTCCCCTCCAACAAACAAACAAACAAACAAAAACAAGAACAAACCCCTGTTGCCTCTCCCCCTCATGCCTGCCACCCCACCCTCTCCCACTTACTGGCCCTGGCATTCCCCTACACTGGGGCACAGAACCTTCACAGGGCCAAGGGCCTCTCGGGAGGCCCCATTGTTGATTACCTGCCACTCTGCACACTACAGCTTTGAACATGGCCAGGCAGTAGCAGATGGGACAGGGAACAGAAGCTGCCTGGAGCCTGGTGTCAGGGACTCCTTGAGTAGACTAATTTCTCTGCCCTGGGTCAGGAGCACAGTCTTCTCTTTTCTCCTTCTATCCAATCTCATATAAGGAGCATAGGCAAGACAGCAGATAAACAGGACATATTTATAACTAAACATTCTCACTTCAATGGACATATCTTAGGAGATCACGAATATTTTAACTTGAAAATGAAAGCATCTAAAATTATATTATTCCTGAAAAGGCTAAAGATGGAGAAAAAAAAAAAACAGTTGACAATAATGGACAACTTTAATACTACAGAAATGTCCAGGAAGAAATCATTTGTTCCAATGAGATTCTCATTTTAATCTCCGTATCAAATATCTCTTTAAGTGCCTCCTCACCAGGGGACAAGAGAAAAGGATACAAACTGTGCTTGCTATTTGCAGAGGCACAGGAAAGCACAAATACATAACAACACTAATAACTGATAACATGACTAGCATTTATTTTTAAGGCATTTTTCCATGATTATGAAAATGAGAGAATGCAGAGCTTTGGGTGGAAATGTTTAAAAAAATGGAGATAGATACAAATCAGAAAGCAGTATTTTCTTTTTTTTTCTTTTTTTTTCTTTTTTTTTTTTTTTTGTCCTGGATCTGTTACCCAGTGTTAACTGCTTGTCAACATGTTTGTTGTATTTCTTCTTTGTTTACGTTGCATCACTACAATACCTGTGATTTTTGTAATGTATTTTATGGAACTTGCGCTCTTAATGATCCCTCTATATAAAGAAGCCTCCATGAATAGCAGCATCTTCATCAAGCCTTATCATGTATTTTATTATAATATGGTGAAGATTAAAAAGTTTAATTTGTTTAGCCAATATTTCTCATTAATTTGAATTGGGAAAATTCATGTAGGTATATAGGTTTGCCACATAGTGCTTATAAACACCCATATTAACAACCAGTGGTCTACAGCAGGGGCAGCAAGCACTGAGGGATGGGTATACAGTACATATAGGGATTTTTAAAGAGGTCTCTGTTTTAACTGTTCAGCTCTGGTCTTCAGTGTAAACATCAGCTGCATGCAGTACAGTAAAACAAATGGTCGAAAAAAAACCCACAAATATGCCCCTGTCTACTACAGGTCTACAGACCTACAGGCACAGAATTTCTCTTTTCTAAAAAGAGCTTCCTTAAATTCTGTTATTATATTCAAGTCTCACATTACGCCCCTGAGATAAGACAACAAAGAATAGCTACATGTCAAATGGAATATCTGAGACATGAGAAGTTGCAAATGGCCTTGGGTAAGTTAAATGCAAACTTGACCATTTGCATGTAAGGTAGAGGGGCAATCGAAGCTGAAGAGAAACATAGAGATATGGCTAAAAAGCATGGTGGTACAGAGCTGGTAAACTGGTCAGTTCTAACAAAACCAACAGTCGGGACCAGCCACATTTCTTCTCACTTTCCAGAGGTGGCTAGTAAAGGAGAGCCCAATACTGTGGGGTGTGCACTGTTCTGAGTATTCTTCAATCTAAGCTCATGTGGCCATCTTATTTCTCCCTCTAGGAGACATCAGGTATGATGAGGCCATGGGTTACCCCATGGTACAACAGTGGCGTGTCCGGAGCAACCTCTATCGTGTGAAGCTGAGTACTATCACCCTCTCAGCAGGTAAGGACTACTGCCCAGCTGGCAACCAAAGGAATTACCATCACACAATACATGCCCTAAACCTTGGCTGGCACTAAATCATGAAAGAGCATCTAGGAACTTAGGACATCATAGCATGCAGTGACATTGGCACACTGCAATGGGGACAATAAAACAATGAGACAGTATGACACAGAAAGAGTTTCCTAGAAGAAATATCTGAGCATGGTGGAGAAGTATGACCACAGGAAGGATACAAACAGTACCCTAAGCAGTATTTGTGTTTCACAAGTATGTCTGGCTTGTAACTGCACCTTCTTCTCTCCTCAGTTCTGTATTTCCTTCCTTGGCCATCATAGCAATAACATATAGTACACTCTTTATCACCATATGCACCTGCATCCATCATTCTTTATCCATGTGAGCTCTGAGCTCCAGCAGGGAGTGTAGTTTTTAGTTTTTGAGATGGGACTTCTTTGTTCATGACCTTACACTTGCTGTACCTTCTACTTCATTCTCCCTGTCTGGGTTATACACACTAAATTCTTTGGTGCCTCCTCCACCCTCCATTCTAAAACAATAAAAAGAATAAATTTTAAAAAAGGCAAGAAATCCCAGGTATTGGAATACCTCCAGAGACGTACTACCGAAGTACCTCATTTGTATCTGAATCATGTCTGTCTACAGGAGAATTGGAGCCAGGGTATGGAATCTGTTTATCCCAATGTCTCCAGAAACTAACAAAGTATCATTGCTGGTATCCATGGTTGATCAAATAAGATAAATGAGAACTGGAGAATATGGTATTAAATAATGATGCCTGGGAAGAGGACACCTAGCTGGGGGTTTTCTACTCTGGTTTTGACAACACTGTCCCTGGCTTATTGTCAGTGTGTCCCCTAATTATTTCTTGAGTTCTTTTCTCTTTCATTACATCTTTTTTTCAGTACTTCTTTAGTCATCAGCAAAATGGGGCTCTTTCATCTTGGGGCCGGGAGGACTTTACCCTCTGGGAAGTACAAACTGTAATTGTTGCTAATGTCTGTCAAGCATGTTATAATGTTTCATGTCTTGTGGCTTGCTGCAGTCCCACAAGGAAAGTAATAACCTAACATATCTGTCATCAGATAAAGAAACAGAAGGTTAAAGAGGTTATGCAACCAACCCAAGGTCACACAGCCAGTCAGTGCCAGAAGAGAAAACAGAGCAGGCATGTTGATTGTATTTTTGTCTGCCTAGCTAAAGAGCTGCAGGGCATCTCCAAGGCATTGTCATTTATTACTTAACAGAAACCATCTCATTATTAATCCCACTGTATTAATTACCCAGTTGCATGAGTTAACAGGTTGATGGAGAGAGGTTGTTCTAATCAAGCACCCTTTCTTTGAGTCCTATTTCTGTTTCCCTTCCACCCCCTCACCCCGCACTTGTGAATATAGCTGTGATGTTCCTGTTAGAACTACAAAGGTGTACCTGCTTTAATTAATCAGTAATGATGTTCCTGGAAGCTCCTTGTAAATCAAATGTTGGCAAATTGGAGCTCATTTTCAATGTCGGAAAGGTGCTTGCACTTTGATGTGGCAATGGGTGTTTTTATAATAACGATGGCTGGTATTTGTTGGACTCCAGGAACTGGTGGTGTGCCTGACAGGGGTGGGCACAGGCAAAATGCATTTGTCAATTTAGAGACAGATACGGAGGCCTTCTACTTGTAAAACTGGTAATCCTTCAGAGTGTGGAGTTGGGGGAAAGCAAGAGGAGGTAGGTGTTCCACACAGGAATAGGCTTCTAAGAAAAGGGTGACTTCATAGTATCTTTAAGCATGGGTGTGTCTGGGGAAGGGGGTAAATTCATGTATGAGGATAGTGTATTCTTGGGGTGCAGCGAGTATATAAAAGAAAAAATGGTGATAGAAAGCCCAGGCTTCGAGAGGCAGTGTTGGCGCACACAGAGGCAGGCAAATTTCTGAGTTCAAGGCCAGCCTGGTCTACAGAGTGAGTTCCAGGACAGCCAGGGCTACACAGAGAAACCCTGTCTTGAAAAACAAAAAAATAAAAAACAAACAAAAAAGAAGAAAAGAAAAGGAAAGAAAGAAAAGGAAAGAAAGAACAAAAGCCCAGGCTTCACTGAGTACAAATTAGGAAATAGGAGATGGCCCAGGCATTCCTGTAGGCCCAGATATAGTCATGGGATGTTATCTAATGGCAAGCAGGAGGACAAGAGCATTTAAGGAGGTAAGGCATAGGCTGTTTTAGACAAAGAGGAAATAATGTCAAGAAGAACGAATGGTGACAACAGCCAGGAACACCATTTGTCTGGGCTTCACTTGTAGAGTCAACTCAAATCTAACTGCAGGGTGCTGCAACCTCTTCCAGTTTATGAGATATCTGGAGAGAGAATTCATAACAGCTGCATGGATTCTAGATGATTTACCCTTCAATGTAGATGGGGACCTGCTTCACTGGGAGCCCTTCGGGGCATTTGCTGTTCTCTAAAGACTCTGAGCTTGAATATGAAGGTAGTGTGTTCTGGGCTGTCATTACTCCTTCTGAAGTCTTCCAAGGTGTTTCCCATACCAAAGCTGTGTTGGTTGCTGTGGAGAGAATTGGGTAGTAGCTAAATGGTGAGAGAGCCAGTCTCCCATGCTTGAAGGCCCTGGGAAAACAAGAAGAGTCAATGAAGAACAGCAGCTCCTGGGTCACACCTCTGCCAGTCCTATCCTAGGTCCAGCAGACTGAGCAGTCCACTGTGGTAGTACAACAAGTAGCCAGCAAACTCCATGGCAATCTCAATAGAGAAAAGCATCCAGTGCCTCAGGAAGCAAGAGCAAAGGTGGAAAGGAAGATGAAGTAGCAAGAAGCTAGAGCGAGTATGGAATCTGGGCTGATTTCATATGTACTGAGCTGGGACAAGTGCAGCAAAGAGATTCCAGGCAACTTACTTGGAATAAAAAGAAGACAGTGTTTGAGTCTTTTTTGATTCAGTTATTACAAGCTTGAATCAATTTGGTATAAGCTCTGTTAGCTGGAGAGCCAAAATGTGTTACATATAGTCTTTTAAGCTTTGGTTTCTCATGAGGTTAATTGGGGATGTGGTGGTCAACATTGCAGTGTTTGGACTAAGAGAATAAAAGCATTTAATGGTCTCCCTGGTATACATTAGCCGTTCCATCATAGGCCTCATCTCAACTTTCGGGTTGTGTCCTTAAGTGACCATCATGTAGGTTGGCAAGTCTTCTGAAGGTTTCTGCTATATCACTTTATCTGGTAGTGAAAGTGAGCCTTTGCTACAAGCATATAAAGCTAGAGATGACAGCCTGCTGCCACTGTGATAAGAGTGAAGGCCACACATCCTAGCTGAGAAGAGCCCTTACTGGGATACAATGTTTTAGCCACCAAGTTCTGACATCTCAGCACTTAACATGTTCCCCTCTCCCTCCAGGCTTCACCAACGTGCTAAAGATCCTGACCAAAGAGAGCAGTCGGGATGAGCTGCTGTCCTTCATCCAACACTATGGCTCCCATTACATCGCAGAGGCTCTGTATGGTTCTGAGCTCACCTGCAACATCCATTTTCCCAGCAAGAAGGTCCAGCAGCAGCTATGGCTCCAGTATCAGAAAGGTAAGCCTCAGGGGAGGGTCTTGTTGGAGGTGATGGCCAGAAGTGGTACAGAGGAACGGCAAGTGATGAAACACCAGGGTCTTTCTCCTCCTATCTGTGAGCTGAGTGGGCGGTGACAATTCCCCGGCTTTCTCTGAGCTCCACTTCACGATGGTCAAGGTGAGGGAACAGGCTGCCTCAAGATTCTTTCATTCAAGTATTAGAACTCTTTTCTTATGCTATTGTCTAGTTTTGTTTTATTTTGGTTTTAAACATGATTTCCCCTTGAAACATTTGCCAGAGATAAAGTTAGAGGATAGGGAGTGGTAGCTCATGATGCCTCTCTTTGGGCTTCTTGGTAGAGGCCAGGAAGAACTGTTACTCCTGCTCCTCAAGTCCCAGGAGACAATATCATGTGTCCCTCCCCTCCACAGAGGGGCTGTTAGTCTCATGGAGAGTAGCCACATCTTCAATTCCCCTGCTTAGTTGTCAACAAATTTTTATTTCCTTCAGCCTAAGGTGGTCTAGCTCAGAAGAGTAGTCTCTGACACTGACATTTGGAAAGTCATTCCCTTGTGTCTTCAATGTTCCCTTCCTGTGAAGTGTACACTTCAATAACTGTTCCAATTTACCTACCACATATAAATGGGGAGGTGATGTACAGACTAGCATTTTACAAAGTTGAAAATATCACATGTATGTAAGGTTGTATTTTACTTTGTGAGTGTGTGTGTGTGTGTGTGTGTGTGTGTGTGTAGTGTATGTTTCTTCACATAAGTATAAATGTATGCCAGTGTAAGTGTATAGGTGTGTAGGCCCAAAGGTAACATGAGGAGTTCTTCTTGATCATTTCCATCTTATCCATCAAGGCAGCATCTCTCATTTGAACCCAAGTTCATGTATCCAGCTAATTTTATTAGCCAGCTTACTAGGGCACCTCCTGTTTTCCACCCTCTGAGTGCTGAATTGTAAGCAGCCTGATCCACCTGCCTAGTATTTATGTAGGTGCTAGGGATCCAAACCCTGGTCCCCATGCTTGCTAATTATACAGCACTTTAACCACTGAGATATTTCCTAGGCAGTATACAATGATACATCAGTGTACTTGAGAAATGGAGTCTGACAGTTGAGAAACCAAGTCTCAGACATGCTGAATCAAGTGCCCCTAGAGACACAACTGATGAATAGCAGAGCCAGTGTTGGGAATCATAGTTACAACTGTCTACCGACAAAAGCCATTTTCTTCCTTCCTTTCCTTTCCTCCCCTTTTCTTTCCTTCCCTTTTCTCCAGCTATATTATACTGCTTTCTGTTATAGTTAATATTATTGATATCGATTAATTGTGAAATAAAAGGCTCTTGATTACAAAAGGTGAGGATCGATAATACAAGCCTACTTGCACCTTCTCCATAGGACATAACAACCCAGCTCCAGGAAACCCATAAGTCATAAACATAAACCACAGAACTTTGTGGCCCTTAGATTCTTCATAGAGCTTAGCTCTCCGCTTTGCCCTTGTGGAAATTAAAGTTCAGTGGGAAGAGAAAGTCTGTTCTAACTCACATAGCTCCATATATCAAGGCAAAGTGAAGTTGCTTCCTGCCATCTTGTTAATGCTTGTCAGCTACTGACTATGCCTATGAGATAGAAGCCCTGAACCTACCTTGGCCATGTCTGTAGCCTTTCTTTCTGCTTTTGGGGGCTCTGCCTCCCTAGCTGTGATTGCATCCCTGCCTGCTTCCTGCATGCAACTGTGTGGGGCATGGTTAGTTTATAGGCTTAGAGGACATAATTGAGTTGTCAGGGAATAGCTCGATTTTATGGCTATGACAATGGCAGTCTTTAAGGAAGTGCATTAAATCAATAGAAGTCTCATTGTACCACCCTATAAATAACGTGACGCATCATTAAGCAGGGCAATAAGCTTCAGGACTTTGAAGTAACACAATTAGGTTATGTTTATAAAAAAAACCCTGTCTTGCTGTGGCCACAGAACTAATTTGCTTCATATCCTATTCGGGGCCTGGGATGCTACTGTGATGCTAAATGTCATCCCATCTCCATCCTTGGTTGCTCTCAGGGCCTAGGTTTCCTTGTTGAAAACTATCCCATTCTTTGTAATAAAAATGGAATCTGCTACAGGAAATATGGGAGAAGAAGGAAAGCTAAAAGAGCAACTGAAGTCTCCCCCTAGACCCCCCCCTCCCAGTCTCCTTCAAGGCCTGGTAACTTTGATGTTGGATCTTTCTGTCTCTGGGTTTCCATTCTACATATAATTTTACTCCTTTCATTGTCTATATTTGCTCCAAAAAGAATATACAGATTCTCTGAAGCCAAAATAATAATTTCTCTCTCTCTCTCTCTCTCTCTCTCTCTCTCTCTCTCTCTCTCTCT
>JADRCD010229541.1:0-24166 GCA_019843815.1 Montemys delectorum
CATAATTAAGGAATGTGGATTTAGAACCAAAACATAGGACCAGTTGGTTTTTGAAATGGAATTCATGATAATATAGTTGATAAAGAATTATTGTCTCACTAGTGATACTAGAGCAGCTTGCTTTTCACATAAAGAAGGAAACTGGATTTCTTGCTAATATTAACACAAAAATCAAATAAAAATTGATTAAAGCCAAAACTATGAAACTCTTTATAAGCAAATCTTTATAAGCTTGAGGTAAAAAACTCCAACTTATACACATAATTAAAAATAGTAAAACCATAAATAAACTTCAGCAAAATTAAAAGTTGTATGCATTAAAGAAACTTTTTAAAAACTCAAAGACAAGTCACAGAGTAAGGGGAAGTATTTTTGAATCATGTATCCAACAAGGGATTTGTTAGAAGATTATATAAATGACTTTTTTAAATCAGTGATTAAAAAGACAACCCAACTGAAAAACTGATAATGGCTTTATTTGGTTTGGTTTGGTTTCTCAAGGATGAGTATTAGTGTGTAGTCATGAGCTAGCTGTCTTCTATGTCCTGGAACTTCAGGAATATGCTTCCTTTGACTGACTTTAACAATTCAATTCAATACACACTTTGCATATAATTTCCAATACACAAATGGAACATCTGTGCATGGGCACATAAGGAGGAATGGAAAACAGGAATGGCTGTTTGGAAACTGTTTAACAATTCCTTAAATAGCACATGTGCTCATGGTTCTGCTTCTGTGCCTGTGCCCCTAAAACTCTGTTCATGAATGTTCACAGCATCAAAAGGTAGAAACAACTGATGTAAATAATACATGAGGCATTATTGGGTATAAAATATTGTTTTGTGTACAATGAATAAACTTAACAAGCATGCTGCTAAGTAAAAGGAGCTAGACTCAAAGGATCACATTGTGATCATTTATTTAGATGTAACCCCATTCCTATGAAACGGACACAATAGAAAATACTTCAGCAATCCCAGTGACGGCTGCCTAGAGCCGGTCTGCATGGGAGGAAGGAAATGGGGGCCATGGTGTTAATGGGCACAGGGTTTCTTTGAAGGGGCAGTAAAAATTTTTAAAATTGTGTGACCACGTTATGAGTTCCAGCCAACTAAGAGCCAACAATCACACAATTTACATGGGTGAAATGTCATATGAATTGTATATCAACAAAGCTGTAAAACATTTTTTGCAGAGTGAGAAGTAGCTACATTTAAAGAGGATTTTTTTCCCAGGTGATTATAAGCCTCTAGCCTTTTCATATTACCTGTGGATGAGAGCAGTCTTCATCTTTATAGAGATTTGTATGTCTGTGCTCTTTGGGCATGCTCGATGTCCATGGGATCCAGAAGGTGTTGGATTCCCACGATCTGGAGTTACAGTTGGGAGTCACTGCTTTTCCTTACTGATTGGTAGGCAGCGTAGTATTTTTATCAGAATAAAACATTGCTTTATGTGAACTCTAAGTCTTTTGTCCTACTTATTTAAATAAATTTATATAAAATTAAAAAATATTTGTGGCAGTTTCGGATCTCATTAAAAATACTAGTATAGTCTCTAACACCCATCCTTATGATTTTCAGTTTTTAGTTTAATATTTATTTTATTTTAAATTATGTGATAGAGGGCTAGTGGGTAAGTGAGGGCAGATATCTGCAGAGACCAGAAAGGGATGTCAGATTCCTTGGAGGTACAGTTATAGGTGGCTTTGAGGTGTCGCACTGGGTGCTGGGAGCTGCACTCCAGTCCTCTAGAAAGGCAAGAACTCTTAATTTCCAAATTGGTTCTCCATCATTTTAAATACTTTTCTTGATTTTTATCTTTCTAAGGAAGGTCTTTTCAAGGTCAATGACAGTTCATATGTTTTTCTGTGATTTTTTTTTGGTAGCAGTATTGATGAACTTTATTTAAATATTATAGTTGTGCAGCTATCATGCACGTTTTTATTAGCATATATTCATTACACAAAAAAACAAGTTTCATTATAGTATAGCATCCATGGATCTTGTGAGTTAATCTCATTTACCACCCTCCCACTTTCCTGTTCCTTTTCTCATCCCCATCCCCATTATTTCCTTGTCTTCTCAAACAGTATTTTGTTTTGGGTCTTTGCTTCAAGTATAAATTTAGACTCAGCAAATGGGAGAAACCAAGTGAGACTAGTCTTTCTGGGCCTTCATCTTCTAGAATTTCTAAAAAATTCTATCTTCATGATTAAAACTCTGACTATCTGAAGTTGTCCTCAGGATTCCACATATATGCCATGTATACATATATCCACACCCCCATGCATACATCATATACATCAATAAATAAGAAAGGAAAATAAAATTCTCTTGGGATTGTATAAAATTTCTATCATTCTCATCTTCTATCTATTCCTGTATATTTCACATTCTATGCTAATTTCTTCCTCTTTTTATCCTCTCTTATACATGTTTTCCTTTAAATTCTGTACAAGTATTTAATAATATTCCTTCCCTTTAGAGAAATGACATCCAAATGCTGGGTCTGATAATCAATGCCTTATTAATTAATAATTCATGAGACTTCAGCGAGATGTCTATCACAATTTCCCTGGGTAGATAAGAAGTGTTGTTGTTGTTGTTGTTGTTGTTGTTGTTGTTGTTGTTGTTCTGAGTCAAGAGCTACCTGGGCAGTCAGGACTTCCTGGAACTAGCATTGCCCTTACTTTGGGCTCTCATGCGCTGGTTACATACTTGTGTGTGTGTGTGTGTGTGTGTGTGTGTGTGTGTGTGTGTCTGTTTATGTGCCAGAAGGTGTAGCAGCAGGAATTTAAATGATGAGATTTCAAGTTTCACATTAATTAATTGTGTTGTTAACAATTTCTCTTGTCAGTGTTTTATGTTCAGAAAATGTGATCTTACTATTGCTATTTAAAAGCTACTCTAGTATTTTTTTATGATATGTTCCCTCTTTGTGAAAGAATTGTCTTTAGTTTGATGCATAATGATAGCTTATCTGACAAAAGAAAGGGACCTATTATTTCTGGAAAGGAAGTGCATGCATGTACAGACCTGAGGTTAGAGGTAGAGGAAGGAGAGAGGGCTTTGGGCCAGAATCTGAAGATTGGGTCAATTCTGGAGGTACCACAAGCAGCTGAAGAGCTCTTTAAGTACAGACGTGTTAAGGAACCACACATTCCAAGTCATCTGCTCTTTAGACCACACATATAAAGTCTTTTGCGTATGGCCACATCTTCTGGAGAACAAGGGGAGGGCTGCAGAAGATGAGATGGGATTTGAGAAGGATCCTTTCCTGTGTAGAGGTGTTTTGCGTTATAAAGGCATAACAATTAAAGACATTAATGGTTACTGGACACTTATCACCTTAAAGTAGTATCATCTGTCCATCTTTGCAGCCCAGCCCCCACTACAAGATGTCATGGCTTTGTATCCCCTCAGTGATGAGGGGATGAGGACATGGATGTTTCAGTAACTTGCCTGGGTTTGTATAATTATAACTGAACTTTAATTTGGGATGAAGCAACAGAAGATTTTTTTTTTCTCTTATCATCCCTTCTCTGGGCTGTGTGCCTGATGCAGAGTGGAGCTGGGGGCTGGGGCTATGCCGTACAAACTGGCAGAAATATATGCTTCTGGAATTGTGAGTTCTTCTTGAAAACTACATTCATAAAGATCAGGAGATATGGTACCCAAGTTGAATTTAGCTTGATTTTCAGGCTCACAATCATTCCTGTTAAGGAAGAAACTGAATACTGTACAAAGGTTAGAAGATAAAAATAGGACTGTGAGCCATCATCTATAGCAAGCAGCACCAAACCAACCCATGATCTAGATGTACGCAGTCAGAACGCGGTCTGAAGACTGACTTGTAAGAATTCAGACAGATGTCTCTGGTTAAGGTGCTGAATGTCATACAACAGTCCCTGTAACAATGCCAAATATACCTAGATATCTTATGAACTGGCAGCCGCCTTATTTCTACTTCTACTATGGGCCCCACCAGGGAAGCCTAAGTACACACACACACACACACACACACACACACACACACACACGCTCGCACGCGCACACACAAGCACATGCGCATCAACATCCACATGACATATACTGCTTCTGCATAACTTAGCTGTGGCTTTCCACACCTTTGGTCTTTATTAAGGCACACTCCAGCCATCCCTCTTCTCATAACAAAGCCTTCCTACTCTTTGCCTGCCTCCACCCGAGTGTTTGCTAAGCAGAAGTGATGGGGCTGGCTCCCTTGCTATAGTGCGTTCTAAATAAATACCCTTTCTTCTGTTTCATCTGGGTGGTCTCCATTTGGTGTCCAAAGTGTTTTTCTTCTGAGCGCTTGTGTCTGTGTTTTCCATTCCATTGGGAGCTTGAAGACACAGCTCTTTATTTATCCTTGTGTTCTTTCTTTCTGAGTATAATCTGCTGCACTTTTTCATACTGAAAACATTTGTTGACTAGATTTCTCCGGAATTTAACTTGTTTCCATGTCCAAGGTGCTATTCGGAAATGCCTCCTTTGTTGCAGCTATCCACAGCTCAAGAAATTATGGAGGAAAGACTTGTTGCTTTGTGAGCAAAGGTGACGATGATAATGCTAGCATTCATTAGACACACAGTCCTATTCCAGTTAAACATTACCTTCCACACAGCTGAAGGAGTGAACATTATGTTGATTCCCATTTGATGCATAAGAAACATAATGACAAAAAGCCCAAGTACCTTCAACAAAAACAGGACACTAAGGGAGCATAATTAATTCAGATGCCTTAGCCTAGTGTTTACCCTTTTAACTGATAAGCTATATCATCTCTCAGTCTTAAAAGTAGATTTACTTTGGTTCAGAAACCTACACATCATGCCCCGAGAATACAAATGTAAATAGACTAAAGGTTGCCTTGAAGAAGTTTGGCATGATGTAAATGTGCATCTTTGGAGAGAAGAGACAATGTCAGAAGCTCAGAGAGGAGACATGAGGAAGGAGGGTCTCATAAGGGGGATTTGTGGCAGAAAGTTTTTTCGCTCAGGGAACTGGCAAAGGCTTGACTGGAAATATAGGTCTCCAGGGAAGTGAGAAAGCAGAAATGTCCTTGGAGAGAAGAAACTAGACTCTAGACTTCTGCATGAGGACTTAGCACTTTGCCAAAACTTTGTAAAAAAAAAAAAGTGCATAGAAGAATTATAAAGTGTGGTGGTCAGGGAATATTAGTTACTATGCTACAGTTAAGTTTGTCTGTATTCCCTTCACTGTGGGCTGAAACTCTTTGCAGGGAAGAACAGTCACATTAGTTTGGTAGAGGACGTGCACTGAAGGATAGGGGCAGGTAATGTGTGTGACCCCACTTAGTGTCTCACAGCCTTTGTGGAAGGGGGCATGAGATAAGCCAAATGGTGAGCAATGGGCTAGCAGTGAGCTCAGCATTCCAGAGAGCTGCTCCTGGTGCTCTAATTCTGTCCGAATGCAAAGTTCTAACTGCATTGGATCCTTGTTACACAAATGTAAAATGAGGCAACATTACCTTCTGTTTTTAAAATTCTGAAATTCTAATCACAGAAACAAAATTAAACTTCAGTGAAATGCTTCACCTTTTCAAATAAAGACAGTGTTCTCAATCTCTGCATAGAATCAGCTGAAGCTCTGTCGCCCATAAAAGTGACCCCAGGGAGAGGGTTATTGCTTTCCAAACACAATAAAAAGCCCATGAAACAAAAGTGTTTGAAACTCTCCCAATATAAACAGAGTGCTTCTTTTTCTATTAAAGCATTAAAACAATTCTATAAAAAGCAGAAAATTCCTTCTGGTTTCAATTGCCAAATCTATTCCTGAGTTCCAAAGGGTCTGCCTCTCCCAGCTCACATTCTGATCACAAAGATGTTGTGGATGAAGGGGGGGGGGGAGTTTTGGCCAGGGCCCAAGTATGTCAGCATTGCTCTTGGCTGTGTGTTTCCTCCTCTGCTATGGCCATTTCTAAACAATCACCTTTTAGACTGAACAAGCAATAGGGTAGCCGTCTCAGTGCAGAAGAATTGCAATAACAGAAGCCGGAGTTGCCTTGCATGAGGCCAACAAGATGGGAGGCAATACCAACTGAATCCCAAACTTCCAATTCTGTTTAGAAAGTATGGGTCATCCAACATAAAGCTAACTTGCTGTAGAAGTAGTAATTTTTATGAAAGGAAATCAAGAGTGTAGGTTTAAAAAAAAGGAAAGTTAAACCATATTCATTTTGGAACCATTGATAAAGGTTGTCTAGTTTTTAAAATAAATAACGCATTGTTCCATTGTTACAGAGCTCCAATCATATAAGTAGTAACAATGTCCATCCTTACGTAGCACTTACTCTTAGTATCAATGGGATAATGGTTGCAATCTCTACGAGCGCTAGTCTTCCAGATTTCTTAGAATAAATAGGGCATTCCCTAGGAAACAGTTGGAAAGCACCAGTCTTATCTTAGAACACACTGATATTCCAAGACATCATGTCCTCCATCATGTCCCAGAAGGCATCAGACCAAGTATGAGACCAATACTGAGACTAGGATTAGGTTCCTGCTGTCTTCCCATCTGCTTCCTGGGATTTGAGAGTTATTAACATGCTTGGTACTGAAGTTTGATTTTTGTCCTAGGCAAAATTAACAGCACTTAGTACTTGAATTTGATGTGTGTATAATTTCTTCCATATTTAAAAGCCTACAAATTTTAGTTGTGACTATAATATCATCTTATATTTAATGGTGTCGAAACAAAACCTATGTCATTTCTAACACCGAAACTAAATAGGAAGTTAAGGTGCTGGATGGTGTTGTGCATCTGTGCTGTCCTGCTTCCCCTGGCTTGTGGCTGAGTTCCCGACAGTTAGTTGATATTAAGTGAAGGAGCTGCTGCATTTGACCCCATGGGAAGCAGTGGACTCTGCTTTAACTCATGTTTGCTTGGTTCATTGTCTACTCACAAAGGTATACATATCACAAAGATTACTGCTCTTCGGGAAGAGCAGTAACCAACTAAGATAGTAGGTGACAGATCTGAAGGCGTGTTAGTGCTCTCATGACTGACTCCCTCATACAAGAAGAAGGGTTAGGGCAGCACATTTTTCTAAAAAAGCAAAACTGTCCTGAATCACATATTGGAAAAGTAAAAAAAAAAAAAAAACAAAAAACTTAGGAAAAGCTTAATTTCTCTGTGGTCATACTCATTAACTCTCCCCCAAGGAGGCTAAGTATCTTAATAAGTACACAACCACATTCCAACATATTTTCTCTTCCAGTTGTTTTCAATACCCCACATCCCTCAGTTAAGGATTCTACTGGACCGGCTTCATATTTCTGTCATATTTTCAAGAGGTCAGTGTCCTTACGCCTGAGACTGGGAATCCCTTCTCACCAGGAACAGTGATGAAGTTTTGGTATACTGTAGAATCTTTTCTAATCTCCCCACATGCCCAGAGTAAACTCTGTTCTTTTGAGCATTCAGTTTCTTTGATCTCATATCCTAAGGCCCTAGTTTGACAAGCTGGTTTTTGACAGCCTCGTCCCTCACTTTTTCTTTGGGCATTGGCTAAATTCCCCAGGTTTTAGACCTAGAAGAAGAAAGCAAGCTTTCAAGGAGGAAAAGCTTCAGCATCCATGAAATGTAATGTAGAATGATCATCCGGTCTGACGGATAAAATAGTATATCCACCCCGTTGTGAAATGTATGCAGAACACCATCAGGCGATCTTCCCTCGATGGCCGAGTGCATGCCAGAGTCATGACTGCATAGGTGCCCAGCCACCTTGGTCTCCCCAAGCCTACTCATGTTTACTATCTTAAACATCAGTCATCTTCTGGTAGGTAGGATGGAGCTTGTACTGGTGGCCACACCCAGCCAAGTCTGTCTTTGATGTTTTATTAAGCATATGGTTTACTGTCGCTTTCTTTGCTTTATAAAAATTTAAAAAACAAAAAACAAAAAACTGAAATTAGATTGGCAACAACATCCAGATGATGGCCTTCTACTTTCAGAATATTGCTCTCTCTACTAAGAACATTTCCCACTACCAAATAAATGTCCAGAGTGGGAGTTCTATGATCTAAAAATACAATGAAGAAAATTTGAACACTTAGTTGGCAGAAAATCTGGTGCCTATGAGAGTTTGTGTGCATATGTGTGCATGTGTATGTATGTGAGTATATGTGTGTGTTTCTATATGTGCGTTTATACATATGTGCATGCATTTGTGAGTATTTGTGTGTATGAGAGCATATGCATGTGAGGTGTAGGGGTTGTAGGGGGATATGGGGATGTTAAGGGTGTGTGTGGATGTGTGGACGTGTGTGTGAGTGTATGTATTTATGTCTGTTTGAGTGTGTATGTGTATATGTGTGTGAATATTTGTGAGTGTGTGTGTGTGTGTGTGTGTGTGTGTGTGTGTGTGTAGACTGGGTAAATGGATACGTCGAGGTACATGTGGGTTTGCATGGGGAGATTGTTTAGAGTGTGTGTGTGTGTATGTGAAGGGTGGGAGCGGGGTGTGTAGGGATGGATGGTAGCATTGTGTGTATGTGCATGTGTGTATGTCCATGTGTATGTATGTATGTGTAAGTTTACACAATTCTTTTTCTCCAGTTTAAAAAAAAAATAGCATGATGACAACTCAGTGTAGAAATTTACAGTACAGAGAAAACTCCAGAAGTGGATGTGCACTTGCGGGCCTTCCTCCTTCCTCAATGGTCCCAGGAACTGTAACTCTGAACTATAATTTTGAACACTGCCCGATGTCTGTTGCTACATGGTGCTCCGAAGGATGCTGCTGCAGATTCTGACATTTTGGAGCTGGAGACCTTGTTATGCTTGAAGCTTCACTGGTGAAACATCAACATTCTTTGCTTTCTCTTTGCAAAATATTTGCTGCAAAGTGTAAATAAAGAAAGATGAGTATTTCTTCCCATTGCTGTGTGGAAACATCTGACATCTGGGCCTGTGTTTATGCCCCTGCACCACAGGCTTGTCCTTCAAAGCAGTCTGAGTTTTGCTTTCACTTGCTTCAATGTCCAGAAAGTAACTTTAATGTTTTTCTTAGGAAGATGATTTTGTCCAAGCATATGGTGCATCTTAAATACTTGAGCCAAAAAAGCAAGTCACTGAAAGGGGACGTTTTCCGATTTATCTTTACAGCACACCTGTTTGTGTCCCAAGGGCTCTGTGTCACTCAGGGCTCCACCTACATAGTCTAAATATAAGATCCAAAAATAACATAGTGCCTATGGGGATATAATTTTAAGACATATTTCCACCTCGTCTGCTCCAAACAATATGACTACAAAGAATCATACAGCAGAAAAAAGCAAATAAATAAGAATCGAGAGAGAAAATAGGCAGGCAATGGACTAGACACTCAGCATAAAATGAAGGTTGGAGACAAGCAGAACCTGTATGGCCTTAACACTCAGAATGTATTGTATGTTCTCACTGTGGCACGGCTGTCGTTAGTCTCTGAATGTCCTTAACACACAGAATGCATTGTATATATTCACTGTGGCATGGCTGTTGTTTGTCTCTGAATGTCCTTAACACACAGAATGTATTGTATGTTCTCACTGTGGTATGGCTGTCGTTTGTCTCTGAATGTCCTTAACACTCAGAATGCATTGTATGTTCTCACTGTGGCACGGCTGTCGTTAGTCTCTGAATGTCCTTAACACACAGAATGCATTGTATGTTCTCACTGTGGCACGGCTGTCGTTAGTCTCTGAATGTCCTTAACACACAGAATGCATTGTATGTTCTCACTGTGGCATGGCTGTTGTTTGTCTCTGAATGTCCTTAACACACAGAATGTATTGTATGTTCTCACTGTGGTACGGCTGTCGTTTGTCTCTGAATGTCCTTAACACACAGAATGCATTGTATATATTCACTGTGGCATGGCTGTTGTTTGTCTCTGAATGTCCTTAACACACAGAATGCATTGTATATATTCACTGTGGTACGGCTGTCATTTGTCTCTGAATGTCCTTAACACACAGAATGTATTGTATGTTCTCACTGTGGTACGGCTGTCGTTTGTCTCTGAATGTCCTTAACACTCAGAATGTATTGTATGTTCTCACTGTGGTACGGCTGTCATTTGTCTCTGAATGTCCTTAACACACAGAATGCATTGTATATATTCACTGTGGCATGGCTGTTGTTTGTCTCTGAATGTCCTTAACACACAGAATGTATTGTATGTTCTCACTGTGGCATGGCTGTCATTTGTCTCTGAATGTCCTTAACACACAGAATGCATTGTATATATTCACTGTGGTATGGCTGTCGTTTGTCTCTGAATGTCCTTGCAAACAAGTAAAAACCAGAAGCACAATTAATTATGCGAGTTTCAACACTGGGAAAGACAAAGCAACTGCTTTGAAGAAGTTCTTTTTGTGGGCACAGATAGCTCTAAGAAACTTTTCTATAGGAAATATGTTCATTTAGAGAAAGATATATGTTCAGACTCATTCTTGTTATGAATATTGCGATCACTTTCGCAAGGAGGCTCCCATAATGCTCCTTAACACATGGCTAGGAAGTCTCCCCCAAGACAGAGGAGTCCGTAAAAGGAATCCTATGTTGTCATTTGAGAGCCCAGACCACTGGTGGCCTAACAGAATTCAAGGTCACATTTCAGTCACTGTTTAGCTTCAAGAGGATTCTTCATATTCGCCATAAATACCTGTCTATCTGCATGTTTGTTCAGCAAAAATACTTGTGAAGCATGTTGTTCCTGGTGCTGGGGAAATAGTAAAATAATAGATCTCTGTTTGTAAGGTTGTCTTAGTGAGGCTGGGGAAAGAGGCTGATTAAAAAGAGTCAGGAAATATTTTTTAGAGAAAGCTATAGAAAGCTGGGGGGGGGAGTTAAATGGGTACCATTTTGATGCTTCTGTCTGTCTGTTTCTGTCTCTGTCTATCACTCTTTCCCACCGTGTGTGTGTGTGTGTGTGTGTGTGTGTGTGTGTGTGTTGTGAAAGAGACAGAAACAGACTGACACATACACACAGAGAGAGGGGAGAGGGAGGGGGAGAAGGTGGAGGGAAGAAGGGAGGAAGGGAAAGAGAGAGGGTGGGTGTAGGCCAGAGACATCTTATTCCATCACACTCTACCTTATTTTTTGAGACAGGGTCTCTCACTGAATCTTACCAGTTTGGCCAGATTGACTAGCCAGCAAGCCACAGGTAGTGTCTTAGCCCTACTTCCCCAGTACTGGGATGACAAGCCCTCCCAGGAGTTCCTGAAAAGTTTTTAATTGTGGCTGGGATTTGAACTCACAACCTCTGGAAAAGCGGTCAGGGCCCTTAACTACTGAGCCACCCGCTCCAGGTCCCTGAAAAAAATTTAAAGCATCCCCCAGGAGATTGTGGAGACTGTCAAGGTGACAATCTAAACCATCACAGAGATAATCTAAAATGTTTTTAGATTTATATTGATTGCTATGTCAAAGTGCTTTTACATTATTTTGTGCTCAGTAGAGGACCACACTTAACATGTCAGTCAAAGACAAACAATAGCTCTTCACACTCCAGAGTTAGATCCACCAACTTCACTGGCAACGAACTTCTTAATATGAAATTGCAATGGTTTTGTGTCTTCCAGAGGAGAGAAAATCAGTGTTAAGAAGTGAGGGGATTCTGTCAGGCGCTAAGAAACCACTAGGGGTACTGTATCAGAGAGGGATGAGCCAGCACACAAGCTGTAAATCATCTCCACTAGCTTTTCTTTGAGGTTGATTATTATTATTAGTTAAAATAACAATTATTATTATTACCTTGCACATGTGCACATGCACATTGCATATGCCCATGGGCACAGGTGCTCGTGAATTTCAGAGATGTGGGCTCCCTCTAGAACTGGATTGAGGAGCAGTTGTGAGCCTCCTGACATGAGTACTGCAAACTTGAACTGGCTAGAACAATATAGGCTCCCAGTCACGGAGGTGTAGCTTGGCCTTTCACAAGTTTGTTAAATGAGAGCCATTCCTCTGTCCTTGGCAGGTTTAGGATGTTATAACAAGGAGGAAGGTAAATGTCTCCCACGTAGGCAGATATCATCTACGACTTTAGGAACTTCTAGACCCGTTGCACGAGATTGCTGAGGTCTAGACGTCGTGAAGAACAATGACATCATGGCAAGCAGTCCCAGATCTGTGAAATCTACCATCCATAGCTCTACAAGTGTTGAGTCAGTTCTAATGTGTAAAGGCATCATCATTCAATAGTCTAGTCCCTGCTGTGCGGAGTGTTTAAAAATGGCAGAATTTTCTTTGAAAAGTACATTTTTGGATGAACACGACACCAGCTTTTACTATTTGGCACCATCCTGGGAACAGCTGCCCCAGTGGCTCCTTTTCATATTTTCTTAGTTAGCAACATCATGACATCAGCTTGAGGCTGCCAATAAATTATCATGAAAGCAAATCTGCTCTATTCTGAAGATTCCAGAAGGAAAACTAGTCTCTAAATCTGGAAACCAAAATAGAACAACATATCCAATAGCCTGCACAAGGCTGTCTCTGCATATCCTGGGGAGATCCGGCTGGCCTCTTGTGCTGAGGATTGAACCGAACCCAGGGACATCTACATCCTGGGTGAGCAACCCAGCACTCAGCTATCTTCCCAGCTTGAGAAGTGGCCTTTTTAAAATGGCAGTATTGTCCCTACATCTCCTGACTACAGTTGATTACAAACTTAGACCTTGATGTTCAGCTTAATAAATGCTATATCCATGTACATAGAGATATATCTTCCTTCCAGTTAAGTATGTAGGGGACTAAAAGTATAAAATATGTCCTAAGAAGTACCAGCCTTCTACAGAGCAGCATGAACTGATCATTTGGGACTGGTACATGTGACTATTTTCTGTAATTCTTACTTCCTTTTACACTAGAGGAACCTCCAATATCAACTCTTACTGTTTGCCAGCTCCTTGCCCCGTCAATGTTCCAAACACGTATGAAAGATGGATAAGATGGGAATGGGGATGCGGAAAGAAAGCTCAAGAGATTCCAAGCACCTTCTTAGGCAAATGATGTCAGGAAGAAAGATTAGTTTCCCTACAAACAAAGAGTTCTAAGAATTTTGTAATAGTCAGAATGTCTCACACTAAAATAAACGCGTCCTTCACGTGGATTTGAAGATCCACACACTTACCGTAATCTAACTAAAAACACTTGGCTTTGCTGTTGTTAGACACAGCATGGTTCTTGGATGGCCTACCCTTCCTCATTGATCCTGAAGAACACAAGCCAAGGCTGGGATGCTTTTCAGTTCCTTGATTTGGAGAAGGCCAGCTGTCCTGAATTTCTCTACCAATCCCTCAAGTGAATGCTATATTCGATTAGATTAACTGCTATGGCACATTTTTAGACAGGGTTAACAGAAACAGCATTGATAATCATGCTCCATATTATTCCAGAACAATGCCAGACAAGTTCTAAAGGCTTACGGTGTATGTGGACTTCATTGCCTCAAAAAAAAAAAAAAAAAAAATCAACTTCTCCAGGAAAAGTCTCTGGAGACCCATGCCCTCTGCCCACCAGTGACCGCCACTGACATTTTAGTGGCTTCTTGCTCTGCTGGGCTTCCTGTTGAGCTCCTGTGGGCAGGACTTCTCTGTCTCACAGATTCTCAGAGAACTTCACTACATTGCTGTCTCACAGCACGGTGGCCTCAAAATGTATAGGGGTCTGCCCAAGTTTGGAGAGCTAGTAAGCTGAACATATGATTTTAAATATGGCTATCTGCCTTAACAACCTTTCTATGAATAACCACCATGAGTTCAGACATTACTCAGACCAAGAGGGATCCCCAGCAGTGTCTCAAAGGTCTTTGGATTAACTGCCTACTAATGAGTCAATTGAATCATACTCTTATTTACAACTATGGTGATGTCACCCTTCCATTAAAGCTAATATTTTAGACCTTGGTCCTTCCAAATAAAACTTTGAACTACCTACACATGGGTGCTTCTCACTCTGAGCTGGCAAAAGTCCTAAAGCTCTATCAACATCAACGCATAGCAACTGTTCCCTCAGGGTCAGACGCTGCCATGGGCACTATCCTCATGTCAGCCTCCAGAGGCATCTTCACTGTACAGATTAGGAAATCAGGCTCATGCTAATATTTCACAGCTAAGAAGACAGAAACACTACTACAAAAGGTATTATCATAATAATGATAAAAAGTATGAGTTGTTTTGCTACTTACTAAACACACTTTCCAGCTTTCCTCCTGTCTGTCGGGGTTATTATTGGCTCTTCTAACTTTAAGGCTAAGCCTACACACATATGTATATATGTATATATGTATATATACATGTATATATATATATATATATATGAATGTATGTGTGTGTATGACATGTGACAGCTTCATGCGTTTATGGCACAAGGAAAACATGAAGTTTTTATTAAATAGAAAATGGACTGACAGTTTTTAATATATTTAAAATAGTGCCTCTCATGATTATTATTTGAGCCACAACATTATGTAGTCATGTTAAAAATCCCCTCCTAATTTGGATGGAAATGTAAAAAATAAATCAAATAGTAATATGCATCGTGTATGTGTGTGTGTGTGTGTGTGTGTGTGTGTGTGTGTTAAGGTTTAACACTTCTTAAACCACAAATATTGTGCTATAAATCAATGATGTAAACAAAAATAGAAGAATTCATGGATACATAAATCTTTAAAACTTAGAGGCATTGTGGTAATTTTTTTTTTCTCTTTGAATCTTCAGATGAGGCAGCAGGAAACAGAGACTGTAAATAAAGGATGAAAACTGCAGAGCCACTGCTGTGAGAAGCAAGACGTCATGTCAAATACTTCCTATTCTTATTACATGCCTGGTAAATTATGATTGAGTGACCTAGAAGGAAGAGGAGAGGGTCAAAGTGACTTCTTCAAGAAGACCTATACTAGTTATAACTTACATGTGACAGCTCTATGCATTTATGGCCCAAGGAGACACAAGTTTTTATTAAGTAGAAAATAGACTAACAGTTTTTAAGAAATTTAACATAGTGCCTCTCATGGTCATTATTTGAACTACGATGTTTTAGTCATGTTAACAACCACCTTCCCCAAATTCTGAGGGAAAAGTAAAAGAAAAAAGAAATCAAATAATAAAATAACATAAAACCTGACTGATAATGTAGCAATGCCTACATAGTAGATAGTAAAAGAGAGGCAATGGATTCCTAAAACTCATAAATAAAAGATGAAAGCATCAATATAAAAAAAACTTTAAATATAAATTTCATCATATCCATGTATTATATACAGTCTTTTAAAATCTCTTCTTAGCAGACAAATGTATAACACACTCTGTACAAAAACACAGTGTTCTGCCGTGTCAGCAGGCCTGTGATGTGGGGCTCTGTAGAAGCCCATTCTCACAGATGACATCCATACTGAAGTTTCACAAGTCACAGGCGATCTGATCAGTCGGTAGTTTGTTTCTCGAACTGGTGGAGACTGTTGTTTAACTGCTCGTATTTACAAATGAGGTCTCCCGTGACTGTGACTCAACATGACCTTCTTAATTTTCCCGAGTTTGATGTGGAAGACAGGCTGTAGCTTCCCTACGAAACTGTCAATCTTGCCAGTGGGAATAGGATTCTGCTAAAGGGCCAATCAAGAAGCCAGCATGTCCAGAGGCTGTTACCTGTGATGTTGAAAAATACAGATGTCCAAAGCCACCAAATGAGGCCAAGATTTTTGTTGAGAATATCTGTGTCCTTTTAAACAAAGGGCACAGAATGCTTTCTTAAAAGGTCATCCTTTAAGATCTTATTATCACACTGTGAAACCCCTCTCACAGCTGACTGGCACAGTCACTACACCTAAGTAAATAGAAGGAAGCACTTGGAGAGGAACTGGAGAAATTTGCCATGTCTAACCCCAGCTCTGACCCTGACTTGGTGTGTGGTCTCGAGAAACCCATTTAACCTCCTGGTGGCTCACATTCCCTTTAGCATCTCAAGTTTCAGGGAGGTAAAGTCAAGATAGGATTTTGGAATTATCTTTCTTAAGATCCAGGAATGTTGAAAGAATGAATGAATAATTTCTAGACGCAGAATAAAAATAAATTTTAATACAAAAGTATTTTGAGTATCAATGGTGTGTGGGTGGATCAAGGAGTTTGAACAACCTTAGATTCTGGTGTCAAATTAATCTTTTTTTTCTTTTCCAGTTGCAATTTAATATTTTTGTAGACATACAGAGATAGAGATTTTATTAACAAGGAGAAAAACTGGGTCCAGCCAACACAAATTTTGGCAGTAGCATATTTATTCTTATGTCCATTTTTAAGAACTTTAACAGGGCAGATTGCCATCTTATATGTGTCCATGGAAAGAGACCTTTTTCTATATGATAAGAAGTTAATTTACATGACAAGAGTTCTTCTAAAGATCCTTTTCAGCAATTCCAGGTCAAACTATTCAAAATAGTCTTTTATCTAGAAATTACACACACACTACAAATACACACTACAAACACACACCACTCCACACACAGACACACACACACACACACACACACACACACACACACACACACATACTCAGACACATACACACACAGACACACACAGACACACACACACACACACAGACACACATGCACATACAGACATACAGACACAGACACACACAGACACACACACACAGACACACACACACAGACACACACACACACAGACACACACACACAGACACACACACACACACACACTCACATACACACACATCCCTTTAATCTCTGGTATTCTAGACTACAGCTTCCTGAAATCATTTTACATGGAAGCCAACATTAAAATTAGTGACTCTTTAATGATCACATAGTATGCAATTCATTTTTAAATGTAGGAATTTTTACAAGAAAGAATGGAAGAAACTAATATAGGCTGTCTACTGGAGGAATAATTTCAAAAGCCTCTGAAGTAGAGATCATTATATCAATTTTAGAAAAAAAAAAGACTGAAGCACAGACAGCTTAAGTCACTTGAGAAATATAAATGGAAGGCTGGGGTGGACCCCATGTAGACTTGTGGGCATGCAAGGATGGAATCCTTTTGGCTCTACCAAAAAGCAGGTGTTTGATCTCAACAGATTTTAGGGTCTTAGTGAATGTGCTCTGGAGATCCCAGGCCCCAGGGCCTCTGCCCTTCTGTTTTATGAAGTTCGTCTGGTTAGAGGACTTCATTTCAACGCTCTCTTCAGCTTTTCCAGGTGCGGAAGGCTGTGACTTACTAAGGTTCTAGATACGACTGACAAACACTCGGAGCCTTCCTGCAGTGTACAGTCTGACAAGATGGTCTGTCTTATATACAAGGGCTCAGAATGCCAGGGGGAAAGAACTCTACAAGGTAGCAATACAAAATGGCATAAGAGAAACCAAATAGCATAAGAGACAAAGGGAAGGCAAGTAGTGCTGTGGGGAGCTAGCTTGGAGGTAGGGGTTGGAGGGTGAGTCCCAGTGTGGGAGCAGAAACAGGGATGCCAGCAGAAGCAGAGACACAAATGAGCTGGGACACAGCAAGTGGTCATTTAACCCTGTACCCAGAAACAAATTCTGGAGTAGTAAGTTAACACGAAGGGGCAAGATCACACAAATGCCCTGCAAAGACACCATATCTTGCTATTGTGGGCACTACGGCACCATTGGAATCTTAAAAAAAAAAAAAAGGATTAGTGGCATGATCAAACATGAGTTTTAGAAAGACAAATTTCAGATCTTCGTACATGAGAACAAAAGCGGAGTTCAGTTGAGATGTTTCTGTGACGTAACAGACAAATCAGAGAAAACAAGAGTGGGTGAGTGTTTTGGAGTAATATACTTCATCAGAGTCTACCTGTTGCCATTGTATGAGGGATAAGGATAATGGGAATTGAAGCAAGTCAAGGCTGAATGCAAACGTCTTGCTTGTTCCAAAGGGCTGATATTCATGGTAAACAAGAATGAGTATGTATCAGAGGTGCATTTGGAAGGGGACCTCAGGTGTATCATATTGGGTGTATGGTGTTGGTGGCTCCATCACATGAGGTAGAGATGGCAGGTTAGGGGCTAAGAGTCAGCCTCGGTGTGTAGGTGTAGTAAGGAGGTCTCTGATAGCAATTAACAAATGAAGTGCTAGCAAAACAGGTAAACCGTCTATAACACGCCATTTGGAGTACTGAGTCACAAGGTATGGGCCTCAGAGTTAGCATTTAGAAATACAAGTCCTCACACCCTCCTCCAGACTTGGTGAATGGAAGTCTTTTGGGTAGAATACAGAAACCTATGCAGGTCCTATTCTGCATAGTGTGGATTTAATGTATTGAATAGAAAAAAAGAACTATCCAAGGTGTGTGTGGGGGCAGGGCGGGGGAAGACGCTCCAAGGAAATAGGATGATGATACACTGTAGTGTTTTTCTATTTTCTTTTGATAGAGATAATCACAGGTCTACAAAGACATTGGAGAATTTCAGAGATGGAGTGAAACAGATCAGAGAGGCCACTTCCACTACATATTGGAGACTCTGGGAGACAATTTTATGGCAGAAATAAAGAAAGAGAGAGAGAGAGAGAGAGAGAGAGAGAGAGAGAGAGAGAGAGAGAAAATCGGAAGTTTTATTTTGGTTTTGAAGGGAAGTTTCTTAGTACGATTCCATAGTTTTATTTTGGTTTTGAAGGGAAGTTTCTTAGTACGATTCCATGATAAGAGAGAGCATGATTCTTGTTGTTGAAGGGGGATTCCAAAGGGATTATTTTATGTGCTGAGCAAAGATTAAAAATCACATTCTGAATTTAAGTTTTCAAAAAGGCAGAAAGATAAAAGGCGGTTGGGTTTGCAAAAGAGGAAGGAGATCAGAGGGACAGGAAGAAGAGAAGATAGTGGGGGGTGGACACAATCAAAGCACATTATATATGATTATACAAATACCACAGTGAAAACTATTATTTTGTAGTTAATAAACACTAGCTGAAAACTTCAGGGGCTTAAGGGGGTAAAAGTCACACTGTGAGAGACTAAACAAACAGAGGAGGTCACTTTCCTTTTAAGAAGGAAATCAGTCAACAAGCATAAGGTTACATTTTTTTTTTTTAGAGTGGTATGTTGTGGGGGCTCACACACCAACAAAATTGCTCACAGCATAGCAAAAGGGAAAGCCGTGTTTGATGAGTGAGAGTTGGCAAGTTTAGGAGAATTTGAGAGCAGGTACAGTTTTAAGCAGCTCTGTGAGAATGGGAAGGAACACTGGAGGAAGCCCAGCCACCTGTCAGCCCAGAATGAACTCAGTTTCCTTGTTGCTCAGTTCTTAGGTATGTGCATGTTTTTAATGATGCAGTATGTTGATGCGGTCTTTATGTCCTGCCCTGAGGGCTGGCACAGAGTATTTGGGCTGTTCGCTTCATGGTCTAACTCTGACACAGGTTTGTTTTTTTTTTTATACTTTATTAATTATAAAGTTAATGAACATTATTTTACCCCTAAAGTTGAAACATCCTTGGGAAAGTCTGAAAAAAAAAAAGCCAAACAAGAGAGAACAAAACAGTGAAACAAAACCAGATGAAGTTAAATGGTCAAAGGTTTGTAATCAACTCTGGGCTAAGGGTGTCTGTCTACTCTAGAAAGGAGTGAAGTATTCAAATCATAGAGATTTCCAAAATCTCAGAGGTTTGTGGAAACATGTCTCCTACAATGTACCACAGTCATTCTGTGTCCATGCCACTGTGCCTCCAGGGAGTCAGATCTGGAGGAGAACTAAGTCCTAAAGAAATCTAGCTCTCTATTCTGGCACAGTTTTAATCTCCAGCTTGAGTTGTCTTTTCTCATTTGGCTCCATTTCGCTCAGATGATCCAGTAAAGGAGAAATGGAGAACATCATTTGTGGGTTTCAACAGATAAGCCAAAGGCGGGGTGGGCTCATTAACTTGAAGACCCATGTGTCCAGTAGTGACAGAATCCATGCACATGCCTCAGGACCCTGCAGATATTCTCTGGTATGTACATGGGTTGAAACAGATGAGGTAAATGGCCTCTGCAGAGCATCCCATTATGCTAAAGCATATAATAGCATTTCAATTTGTATAGTCTAGACTTGTTATCTCACACTGCTATTAAGCCATCAGTCTCACAGAACTTCCCAGGCCACAGATTTCCATTTTGGCCATTTTCACTTACCCCGTTATGTCTCAGCAAACCAAGTGCATGTTACTCACAGATGCTTAGACATAAGGACCGGGAGGAAAGTTAATATTGGGTAACTATGAAAATATTGGAAACAATCATATTCTCTTTATTCATTCTTTAGAGGAAACTCAGGCCACCATTTGTAGATGTTCCAAATAGCTAAGGGTTTTGGCTACAGAAAACGTACACTTTGGAATCACGGCTTTTTAGAGCTCCCCCAAACATTAACTAACTGAGTTTGAAAGGAAACTTCTTAGAAAGGATAAGGTCAGTCAGCCCTACTTCATTCCCAGTCTTCAACACACAGACTGTGTCTGGGAAGTTCATACACACCCACTGGGAGGTAGACTACATCAGATGACTAGCCTCCTAAAGTCCACTGAAAGCTAAGGTGGTTAAGGGCATTTACAAGAAAATAGAAAGTCGTAATGGTAAACAAGAGGTCTGTTGAGGTTTTTAAAGATGTTCTGCTGAGCCGTTAGAGTCAGTCCAAGAAGATGTTATTGAACTGCGTGGTGCACAGCTTCTTCACGTCTTCATTGACCTCGACCTCGATCAGGTTCGAATTCTTCTGATTGAGAATCACATACAGCTCCTGCTGGCCAGACTTCTTCTCAACAACCCAGTAATCGCTCATGGCTTTCACAATGATTTCTTCATCTCCATCTGCTCTGGTAAAGTCACTGTTGATGTCACCAGGAATCTTCGTTAGATCCGGGTTACTGGTCATGATAGTGACTGGGTTAGTGACAACAGTAAAGCAATACCTGCTTTGAAAAATCAAATTTCTACTTGGTCTGATGATTACCTGAGGTTTCTAGGTGTTAAATATTTATGTGGAATTAATCAAAGGTAGTCAGCTGAATATCATTCCATTCTGCTGACATTATGTGGATATTTTACTGGGAAATAAGACTAATAAATTGTTAAAGTTTTTTTTTAAAAAAAAAAAAGAAAAAGAAAATAGAAAGTCCTGGAAAATGGGGTCATAGCAGTTGGGTGGAGTGGATATGTGTTTTGACTTTGCATTGTTGGAGATTAGTGGCTTGGGGAAATTAGCCATCTTTCCATGTGACATTCCATTTTAATGGACAGTACAGAGTGAGGACTCAGTGCCTGTCTGCACCAGAGCGTCTCCCAAGAATAAAAACAAATCAATTTTGAGCTGCCATTCTCATTTGTATCTCATTCTTTCATTCTTAATAAATTTGTACTTTGATGATTCACTTAATTCTAGGTTTAAAACGTTTGGGTCGTAAAATTATCTCCGCACTAGATACATAACAGAACCCCGCATCTTCTCTCACTAAACAAGTAGAATAAAAGGCTGAGACTCTATTCTTTGCTCCTTGCTTTGAAAACTAGTATTGGTGACTAAGCAAAATGCTTCCTCCAGTCCTTTGCATCGAATTCTGTGAAATGCAAAGAACTCTGAAGTTCAACTCAAGAAATTTTTTGAAACGGAAAATGACTCACAGCACATAATTTTATTAAATACATAACTTATATTATCATTTCTTATATATCAAAATCTAACCATATAAAAATAGTTAATAATAATAATTTAAAAATCACTTTAGTTTTCCTCAAATTTGTTTCCTGTACAAAGATAACAACTGCAAACAAGAGTATTTTCCTCAAGGACTTTCTTTGTACATCAAATTTCTTTGTTTTGCTAATATTAAAGAGTCATAATCAGCTCATTCATTCATTCCCCACTCCCCCTGCCCCTGGAATATGGAGAAAGTTTACAGAATAACGCAGTCAGGTTGAGCACAGAGAGTCTAGGTCCTGCAAATACTATGAGTCTTTGACATTTTATCTTATCCTTGTCAATGACTGTCTGTGGCTACACATAAGCTACACGTGAGATCAACCTGCCCAAGTGCCACATACATGAGCAAATGTACCTAACGTGGTCTGGAAATGTGGTTTCTAAATAAAGACTTCATGTGTCTTGTCTTCACAATTCCCAATAAACATTTATCAGATCAATGAGAGTTGTCTCAGAGTTCCTCTCTCCCTCACTCAATACACACCAAAAACATCATTGCTTGTCAGAGACTGATTATTTGAAATGGCTACTCTCCAAAAAAAAAAAAAAAAAAAAAAAAAAAAGGCATAGTGAAAATTTGTGAAACACTGCCCTCTAGTGGAAAAGTGAGTTTTTGCTGTAGGAAACTTTCAGTGTGTAGAACTCAGCTTAGGTGTAGGGTTGTTGTTTGTTGTGAGCGTGTGCCGTGATATAAATGTTCAGACTCAAGATTCTTCAAAATAAATTCCTTTACCTTGTCTTCACCTTCTAATTATGCATTTTGCATGTGACTTCCTTGGAAGCCTCTTTTAAAATTTAAACAACAACAACAACCACCACCCAGCCATGAAATTCTAGGTAGTCTGCTTAGATCAGCCAGTGCCATTTAAAACACTGCTGAATTGCTGACGCTGACAGTTCCTCCCATCTAGACATGAACGTGAAACATTATTTCTCTTCACTTCAGACACATTGGATGGAGACTCTAGCGCAGTCTTCAACGTCATAGTATCCTGGTTCACTCTGCTCCCTTTTCTGCATGACTGTATTGTGGCTCGAAGTCTACCACAGGGATGCAGCAGCCATAGTAGGAAGAGCATGCAGTGCACCTACAGAAAGAAGAAGATTGTGAATGACCAAGTGCGACCAATGGTGTGGGCGTTAGAGCGTTCCCTCGCTGTGTGAGCCGCCACCCTGCAAGCAACCCTACCTACAGCAGAGGCTGTGGCTCCCATCTTTCCTGAACTTTAAACCACAGATGAAGCAGTTGGTTCACTGAGAAGGTTCTGTTCCAAGCTCAACATCCCGTTGAGTTGCCCGTGCCTTCTTCTCCTCCATCTTTACAAATGTGGCAGTGGCATTCAACTCCAGCTTTCTCCTCAGATTGCGTAATTCAGATATTCCGCCGTAATATTTTCAAAACAAATACTACATTTATTTTATTCACTCATTTATTCATTTACTGTGTGTGTCAGACAGATACTGAGCTGTGTGTCCACAGCAGAGGACGACAGATTTAAGACTGTTCTTTCTATCTGGTGGATCTGAGGAATCGAACTCAGATTGTCAGAGTTGGTTGCAAGTACCTTTACCCTGAGCTATCTCTCCGGCTCTCTGCTCACTTTCAGATTGGAACAGTGACCATGAGCTCCTGCAGACTCTACTGTCTCTGCCTTAGTGTACCTGGTTTGTTAGCACATCTAGATATTTAGGAAGTGGGTGAAAATCTGTTCCCTAGTCAGGTTTATGAGGTGAGGCGGCTCTGTCGCATCAGCTTTTGCAGAGTTCCAGAAGATGGAATAAGTACCATTGGTAGAGGTTAGTTTCTCCTGAGCATTAGGGTCTGCTGTGGACTACAGGTGGCTGCATTCTCTCTGTGCTTCATATTTTCCTCTCTCTCCACATCTGATTCTATTTCTCCCACTACCCCAACCCCAGCACCCATCTTTGTAGCAATGCCAGTCCCAGTAGGACTCATGGTACGTTAACCATCGGGTAATGAGGCTTAGAGCTTCAAGGCTTGGCATTTCAAGGCATACAATTCAACCCATGCTGGCAGTCCTTTTAAAGAAAAACTAATCCTCTGTAGGAAGCCTAAGCTCTGAGCAGAGTCTGTTCTGAACTATAATCACATTTATCTTCAGTAGGCTATGAACTCTGGAAAGGAGTTGTCATGTTGTCAGTACATGTTCCACTATGTACTTGTTTTATCTACCTATCTATCTATCTATCTATCTATCTATCTATCTATCTATCTATCATGTATCTATCATCTACCTATCTATTCATCTATCTATCTATCTATCTATCTATCTATCTATCTATGTACCTACCTATCATCTATTATCTCTCTCTGTCTCTCTGTCTGTCTCTCTGTCTGTCTCTGTCTGTCTCTGTCTCTCTCTCTCTGTCTCTCTCTCTCTGTCTCTCTCTCTCT
>JADRCD010229541.1:24266-44442 GCA_019843815.1 Montemys delectorum
CCCTGGGAAATACAGGGGATTTACACATGCAGACTAAGGGCCAAACCCTCTGGTTTTCCTAGAATTATATTTTGTCTAGTATAGTCCAAATTACTCTATCTGTTCACTGTTTGTTTGATAAAGTCATTTATCAATACTAAGCAATAGCTTAATGCAGGGACCTATCCCATGCGTGCAAATGACACACAATGAATAAATCACATTGGCAGTTTCCTTTCCCATTTCTGAATCGACAGTCTCTGGAAGCTGCAGCAAAACAAAAAAACAAAAAAACAAAAAAAAAAAAACAAAAGTTTCTTTGTTTTGGATGACACCACCTCCCTGCTACGGAAGTGGATTCCGACCCTGAGCCACCTATTGTGTAGACTGATCCTGACCTTGGGTTGTTCATTTAAATGTGAAATTGGTCATAGGTGGCCTAGTGATGATCTTTTGTACTAACACTGGAACGATTATTCTGTATGTCCACATAAATATTTAGAAAATAATACCAAGGTACTAGGAAAAGGTGATAAATCACAGCTCTCCCGACCCCTAGTCTAATGAAGAGAATCTTCTAAGAAGCCTAGTCCAAAATATTTGAACAATAAAAGCCATGTTTTTTGTATTTTATTTTTATCCTTTTGAAGCCTATTTCATGTAGCATACAGTCAGGAATGTGAGGGCTTCCAAATTTTTACCATGGTATAATTCATGAAATTAAAAAAAAAATCATTTTTTTGTTTTAAGGGAAAAAGAGTTGTGCACAGTTGCAGGGTCCAATCCATGGTGGGAATGGAGAAGCAGGGGTGTGAGTCAGCGGGTCACGCTGCATCCACAGGCAAGAAATGAAGATCGATGAGTTCTAATCTATCAGCTTTTGCCTTTTTATTCAGTCCAGGCTGTCAGTTCCTGGAATGGTGCCACCTGAAGTTAAGGCATGTCTTCCCACCGCAATTAACTTAATCAAGATAATCCCCCACTGATGTGTGAGGACGCTTGCCTTCAGGGCGTTTCTATATCCTGTCAATTTGACAACCAACACTAACCAACACATGTAGTACATGGTGAGTACCAATCTTCCAGTCTAGGCTGCAGGTTTTGAGACTAGCCAAATCCCCAAAATTCACAGGAGGCCAATTCCTCAAAATCAGTGTATCTATCTTTCCTATCACAGATCAGTAGGCAATGAAACCCAAGCAGATAGTACAATTCGTAGATAAATTTTTTAAGAAATCTATTTCTTGAAGTGTCTCTCATTAAAGAGGTGTCTTGTCAATAAGATTATAAGTAAGATATTCAGTCAAACATACAAGATCAGTTATTAAGTAGTTGTCTGAAGTTTAAAGTTTACTTTTTATGTATATGCATGTCCAAATCAGGAAATATTTCTAGTCTCTTCCAGATTCTCAATGGTTTTCCCATTCTCTATTTATCATAACTTAGCCTGACAGTAAGACTTGAAACTCATATATATTAATATATTCATATTATATGCATGTATATATTAATTCATACATATATTCAAGTATATTTGCTAATGCTTTAAATCATTGCATCTTTAAAAAAGAATGTAACTGTAATTAGTGTTATGCTTAGTAATGGACACTGAATCTTTAACACAAGGCAACTGAGAGTCCAATGGTTGCCAACATTTTATTTGCTAGAGGGAATGACCAAAAGAGGGCATGGCATGGAGGTGAGGAGACCAGTTAGCAGTGCCCGGGCAATGAGGGACGCTTAGGATGCTTGCACTGTTTAAATGTAGTGACATGGCCCACCAGAGAGTCTGACCTGGCTGTGTGCACTCGTATCAGTGGTATCATTAAAACCAAAACAGAGCGGGTAGGGTTTCTTAAGCCTCAAGAGCTGGAAGTTGCTAAAGGCAACACTCTGCACATCCTCCTCCCCCACTCTGTTTATTAATTAAAAGGAATGGTGCTTCAGCCTGGTTAGCTGGCATGGATTTCTTTGTAGGGAGCTCTCCCAATCTAGCCACTCAGGATTCCCCCATAGGATTCCCATTCTAGTGTCCCTGTCCCTCAACCTTGCTCTACTGAAGGGTGCTGTTGGCTCCTTGGAGTATGCCCTACCGTGAGGATGCTTGTGTCCCACTTCTGGGGTTCTGGTGGTTCTCTGGATGGTGGATTTGTTCTTGAGGTTCTGGTGGCTCTTCTCTGTACTGGGATCTTTGCCAGTTCCTGGGGTTTGGGACCCCCTTTCTGGTCTTCTGTACCATTATCAACTTGGAAAAACAAGAGCCTGCCAATTGAAGGGTGGCTAAAAAACATCAATCAAAGAGGCATTCTATCCAGATATTATCTTTTGGTGTTCTCAATTACAGTGGATCCCCATCACCTTCACCTATGTTGATCTACCCAGAAGACCTGATCTACTTCCCTAAATCTCTCCAAATTCTGTAGTCAGGAGACTTGTCCTCAGCATCCATGTTTTCGCTAACCTGTCAGGCTTCACTTCATTTTTTCCAGGATAAAACCAGTTCTAACTGCAAGGACTGCACACCCGACACTCGATTGTGAGCAGCTCTTGGAGAGGTACCCTTCAGCTGACTCCATCTATTCCTGGTGACTTCTTATGGGACCAAAACTCCTATTCCAAAACAATTTCTCCCTTCCTCATCTGTCTGCTAATATGATTCATCTACACCCCTATCCAGCATGACTCTTGTGAATGACAACTTCTTGATGTAGGAATACAGACACCAATTCCCAATTTAAAAATTACCCTCTTGACCACTTGACACCAGAGGAAGAGAAAATAGGGCTTGACCTTAACTCCCATGATGCTCTAGTTTCAGCAGGAAGTAGCCAGAATTGAAGTTAATGTCCATAAACCCCTTGGGTCTCCCCTCCTGTCCCTTGAAAACCTCTTTCAGAGTGTGAACTTTTCTGAACCATCTTGCAATGCTCACCCCCTACTCTCGTATCCCAACTTTCTCCAGATTTAAATTCACTTGTTAAGTCAATCAAATAAGGATGCATTCATGAGCTGTGCCTCTTATAAAATGGAATGTTCAGGTGTGCTGCAAATTGGGGAAGTCCCCTTTTCCTCCCAACTTCTCATTACACAACACAGTCTGAACTATTCTTTTGGATTCTGATGATGCTGGAATATAGATGATGTGATGACAAGACACGGCCCTATAGAATACATGTCTCCATTGTTGTTTTCAAGAATAAGGTAGTTTCTTAAGCAAAAATACTTCATCCTTGAAATCATATAAATTAATATTTCATTATAAAGATTCCAATTATTGGGCAACTTAGTTTGCATTCAAATGATAAAACAACAACTTAAAACTTGTCTTTGGAAAGACAAACAAAACTTACAATACAGAAGGGAGAGCTGGGTACATGTACCCTTCTGAGTTTAACTGATAAAGCCTTTAAAATTGCCTGCCAATCATATCCATTCAGGTAGAATTGTATTGCAGGATCCTAAAGGACATTGCTATTCAAAACAATTCACCATAAATCTTTGCATGGTGCAAAATTTTTTTATGGCGCAAATAATCATCTTTGGTTTATTTTTTTTTCAATCAGTCCGAATTTTCACATTTTCCTCAATGCTCAATATAACACATAAACATTGTCATCATCCATACTTCTATGATGAGAATCATACCAATCAAAATCTATGTATTAAGATTTGAAAAATTGGGGCTAAAGAGATAGTCCAGCAGTTAAAAGTACTTGTTTTTCTGGGTTTGAGTCGCAGCACCCCCATAGTGACTCACAACCATTTGAACTTGACGCTCTTTCTCCCTCTGCTAACACCAGGCAGCATGTTGTGCACATGCATAAATGCAGGCCAAACATGCACATGCACAAAATAAACTTCAGAGAAAAGAGCTCTCTAAAGGAATTGTCTAGGTTAGTACATTCTGAGGCATTTAGATATTTAATAACTTTGAGGTAAATGACTGTATATTGTATATGGTATTATACTGCATATGTTGTATCACTAGCTCTTTAACTCAAATTTTTGCCCAAATTCCTCATCAGTAAGCAAAGGCTTGTTTAAGGGGTGTTTGTTTGTTGTTGTTGTTTTCCTTATTCATGTATCTGACTAGACTCTGGGCTCCAGGAGAGCTACAGTCTCCTCAGCATCTTTCTTCTACTGCACTATGAATATATAGAAAAGAAAGCCGCACAGGGCAGGAACTCATTAAATAGTTTCAAATGAATAAATAAAAAACCAGAATAAAAAAATCATTATGCTTTATATATGTCAACATTGATGGACTATGGTGCCAGATGTTTGGTTAAACGCCAGTCTAGATTTGACTATGGAGGTCTTTTTTAGATGTGACTAACATTTAAATCATTAAATAGAGTAGGGTAAATTACCAACTATAATTGAGTAGGCATCATTCAGTCAGCTATAAACCTGAGAGAAAAAGCTGAAGTACCCCATAAAGAACGAAGTCTGCCCCCTAGACTATCTTTAGACTCAAAACTGCACTAATAGCCAACTGCGGCCTTTAGTGTTACAATTTGCTCTGCAAAATTTGAGCCTTCCAGAACCTACGATCCTGTGAGGCAATTGCTTAAAATAAGTCCCCCACCCCCATCTCCATCCCCATCCATCTCCATCCCCACCGTTTTTCTGTTTCCTTGATGTACACATAGGCCTTTTACATCCTTTTCCAGCTCATGACACAACATGTAATTGTCCATCTACTCTCATGCAACAATTCCTGGCTTTTTGATACACAGGCTGCAACATTTCCAGTTCTTGAGGAATAAGAATCCAGACTCTTTGTGCATTGTGCTTTTGTTTTCTAACCCAAAACTAGTTAGTTAAATGCTAGTTTGCTGGCCACAAAAGGCAGGGTTAAATGAGCACTAATGCCTCTTGTGTGCAGCATCTCTTGGCAGCCAAGCCACTGGCTTGAAGAGACAGCTCACAGGCCAGGTCCGTTCTGCATGAGCGATGCTGTTGTTGGCGCTACAGAGTTCTCAAGCCAATCTTGCAATCACGTCATTCTCCAGTCCTGTTCGCATCGCTATACCTGGCTAATACACCTTCCAGTTTCCACATTGGCAGCCAAATGTGCAATGTGTGGACTGCTTTCCTGTAGCCAAAATGTTTAAGTCAATTTATAGCATTTAAGATAGGTTTAGCCAAATCTAATCATGGTCAGTGTTTATTGTTTAAATTTCAACATTTGAAGAGTTGTTTTTGTGGAAACAGCACAGGGTCCAATCAACAAGAACAAAAGAATGACTAAAAACAGACCGGAGAGTTTCTTGATGATGCCTTTTAAAAGGAGCCAAATTGTCTAAGAAATGTTTCTAAATTGACTGCTTAAAATAGAAAATAATCCATCAGCTCAGTGGAGGGATTGAAAGCGTTGCCAAAGCCTTGTCATTTTCCAGCTGAAAGCCAGAAGATTAGATTAAGGAGACCATTAAGTGCTCTGACTTAATGGATACTAAATACAGCCTTGAATGAAGTGATTATAAATGTGATATTGAGCTAAGATTGAGTAAGACACTGAGCTGATTATGCAGGTGCCGTGGGTGGTGGGTCTTACCTTTGGGGTAAGGGTTTATTGGTATGATAAGCAACCAATACCAAGTATAAAAGTAGGGTTGGGTTGAGAGGAAGCCTTAAAGCGTTGTCAACAAGAAACTAACAAAGTAATTAAGATGATCAGTCTTACATGCACAATCATACATTGGGAACCTGCCAGGTCATATCATGCATTTTAACATACTCCATAGATCTTTGCCCTAGACATTCTAATTCCTTGAAATCATAAAATAATATATGTAACAAGGAAACATAAAATTACCCCTTCATATTCTCCTGATGTTTCCAAGCCAGCCACCACCACCACCACCCCCGCCTCCACCTTTGAAGGTATTGCGGATTGCAAAATCACTGGCACTAGAAAATTAACCTATCTACATTCTGGTTAAATATTTGTTGTGATGCCTTTTCCAGACTCTCTATTGTAAGGAAAATAAATGTCCTCTAGCTGGCAAAAGGATTAACAGGATGCATTCCCAACCAAGCTCACTGCAGTCATAAAATGTCTATATTTTTATTTATTTGGGAGTTGACCTTGTAGACTACTCTGGAATAACTGCTCTGGTGGCACTTCTTTCTTTTTTAAGATATGAACACTTACATTCCTTCAACTACTCACAGGCATCACTCATGCTACGCACACATCCCTGAGAATATGGATAACAGAACTACCATCCAATCCAGGAAGCCAGCTGCTGTGCACAGACCTCCAAGAAACAGATCAGCAGGAGAAGCGGTAGCTGCGCTCCATGGTTACCGCAGCACTGTTCCCAACAGCCATGATGCAGAATCAAACGATTTCCACCAGCGGATAAAAGAACATAGAAACTTGTGCATGTTAAATTGAATTACACTGCATATGTATTTACTATAATCTTATTTTTTAAGTTGCTAGAAAATTTGGTTGCTGTATTTGACAGAGCTCTCTAGAAGAGCAGAGCTGATAGGGTACATATTATAAGGATGGATGTATTCCTTAGGCTATCTGCAGACTGAAGGTGCTGCGACCCTGTCACTGCTAAATCTGGAAGTTGGGCACCTCAGGAGACTTGATCAGGTGCTGGAGGCCTTGAAGATTATTCACAGAGAGCTGCCAGTGGTCTGTGCACAGTGAAAGGCAGACAGTAGATACCGCAGCAACAATGGTAATATAGTATAGTTATTCACGGAGAAGTAAAGTCGGGCAGGAGACACTTCCTGGGTCTCTTTACATCTGGGGACCCATTGGAAGGTGCCCTGAGAAAAGGTCCGCTCTGTCAGTTAATTTTCTGTGCACATCCCTTCATGGATATACACTGAGGTGTACTTCCTAGCTGCTTCCAGATGCATTTGAGTTGGAGGTCAAGAGAGACCAACACAGTTGTATCACAAGACAGACGATGAACAAAAGAAGGAAAGAGGGAACAGGGTGATGAGAGAGGGGGGAAATTTGGGGTTAGTCTTGTGATTCTTTTTGAAGAAGTAATTTATGGCATAATAATCAATTGCAACAGGATGATTACTCAGTGATATGATTATTCTCTAAGGGCTAGTGATATTGCTGCATGGTAGAGTATTTGCCTAGTATTCTCATGTTAGTTCCTAGATTGATTTCTAGCAACAAACACACAGAAACACATCTAGAAACAACGCATATAACACCCCCCCACACACACACACACATATACACACACATCTCTGAAACCTTAGGTCCTCCTAACATAATAAAGGCTCATCTCTGGAGTTGGGTGCAATAGTAACAAACTTTTGAAAACAGAAGAGAAATGTCCTACTCACTCACAAGTACATGTAACCAATACCTGGAGTCTGAGAAATCATTTGGGTATGGGTACACATGATAAAAATTGATGGATAACCACCTAGGAGTAGCTAAGACAAAGTTCAGAAGTGAAGCTGCACTGCTTTGTATGACTACACTAAATAAAATAAGCATCATCATAATTTACTTCTAATGGTCCTTTCTTCATTATTATAGTGTGTGTGTGTTTGTGTGTATGTGTGTGTGCATGTGTGTATCTGTGTGTGTATGTGTGTGTCTATTTGTGTGTATGTGTGTGTACATGTGTGTATATGTGTGTGTATATGTGTGTATGTGTGTGTATATGTATGTGTGTTTGTGTGTATGTGTGTGTGTGTGTGTGTGTGTGTGTGTGTGTGTTTGTTGGTATGGAGGCCTTAATTTGGCAATGGATTTCTTCCTCTATCACTCTCTACTTTGTTTATTAAGGAAAGATCTCTTGCCAATTCCAGCTAATCTAACTAGCCAGCTTGTCCCATGAATCTTGGCTAGGATTCCAGGTGGCTGCCACACAGGCCTGTGGTACTGGGATCTGAAACCTGGCCCTTACACTTGTCCACGGAACCATTTCCACTACCCTGGAATGTGCTTTGTTTGACTTATCATCCTGGTTGGTTCCTTTGATTTACTGCATCAAGAAGTAAATTGCATGCCTTTGTCCCCGAGCCATCCCCTCCTTTGATTCCCAGGGTCCCGTGCATTATAGACCATGGTCTTGCCTTGGCCATTCATTCCTCATCCCCTTTGTTACTTCTTTCCTACGGTCCATCCCCTAAACGCCCAAGTGTCTGAAGACTCAGTCCTTTCTCCTCCCTACCCTATACAACTATACAACTTGCTTTCCTGATTCTGTTCAACCTAAGGAGATTAGCGTCTATGTCAACATTGACAACTCCCAAATTTTCATGCCCAGCCTGAACTTCCCCTGGGAACCTTAATGAAAGCATGCTCCACCATGCCAGGCAAGTCAAAATTTCTTCCTCTTGTTTCTGCAATACTATTTGGTGCTTGTAGGAGATGGATGGTACAGCAAACTAACCTCCTTGATATTTTACCAAGTCATATGGCCAATTACCTGCTCAGTGTCTTCTGGTGGGGATATGAGTGTTGGCACACCCCAACTTTGCCGCTGCCACCCAGCTGCTACCCACTGTTCTTCTTTGCCCTCGGGTCATTTCCAGCACAGAAAAAACAAACAAACAAAACAAAATAAAACAAAACAAAAAACCTGGCAATGCCAGGTGTACACATCAAAGTCATTTGAAGAACTTCTTTTCACTTCTTTGTCTTTCCACATCCTAGTAAAAAGAAATCAATTGGAAAATCACTTAAAAGTTATATATTCAAAATATACACTATGTCGCTTCATTTCTAACACCTAGACTCTTCTACACATCTTTTACGTGTATGCCTTCCATATTATATGCCTTCCCTCTTCGGTGCCCCTGTGTCCCTGCCTTCCTTCCTCAGTGCCCATCCCCCGCCCCTGCTCATCTCTGCACTGATCTCATGTCTCCTCTACTGATCTACTCCCCTTCTGTGCTGAACTTTCTTCCTGCTTGAGTCAACTGTGTATACTCAACTCCTACAGCTCTTGGACTCGCCAATTCCTCTGTCTTGATGCCACTTCCTGAGATGATCATGTTCCTGGATTTGACTTTTGTTTTTGTACTAGTTTATTCAGTGATGTGTCCCACCGAAAACTCACTCATCCCTTCTCATAACCATGAGAACTCACTCATCCCTTCTCATAACCATGTAGGACACAGTGTGTGTGTGTGTGTGTGTGTGTGTGTGTGTGTGTGTGTGTTTGCTGTAGGTTATACTTCATAAACTTAGGATTTCTTAGCTAGGGATGCATGTCTTTAATCCCAGTACCCAGGAGACAGAGACAGATAGATCTCTGAGTTCAAACCCAGCCTATTCTACAGAGCAAGTTCCGTGACAGCAAGGACTACACAGAGAAACCTTGTCTTGAAAAACAAAACAAAAAAAAAAAACAAAAAAAAATGAGCAAAACCCCCAATGTGGTGGTTGGAATATGCTTGGTCCAAAGTGTGGCACTATTAGAAGGTATGGCCTTGTGTGTCACTGTGCAGTGGGCTTTGAGACCCTCCTCCTAGCCACATAGAAGCCAATCTTCCTGTTTGCCTTCAGAACAAGACATAGAACTCTCAGCTTCGCCAGTGCCCTGCCTGTCTGGGTGCTGTCATGCTTCCTGCCATGATGATAATGGACTGACCCTCAGAACCAGTATTGAGACAGAGCTTCACTATGTAGACCTAGTTGGCCAGGGAACTTGCTGTGTAGACCACGACGGCCTGGAATTCTCAGAGATCTGCCTGTCTCTGCTTCCTGAGTGTGGGAAGTGCACCACTGCTCCAGGCGAGTCAGAATTTCTTACAGTCCAGTTGCCAAATGGCTCAAATCAAGAATCCATGTTAAAACTCAGCTCATTCAGGGGCAGATTGTCTTGCCTCTCCTGTGTTTGAGGAGGGTGACCTGGCCTCAGTAATCATAGTGGCTACAGAGCAAGGTCCAGAAAGTAATAAAAGTGGCTAAGGAACATAGAAGCCGTCGCCTGCTTTTGCCACTCTCTAAGCAATGCATGTACGACAGAGGCTACTGCGACCGTCTACAAGCTATTGCCAATAGAGCTTTCGGTCAGCTTAGGAGCCAAGTGTGATCTGGATAAAAGGAATAACACAGGTTATTCAGTTTCCAATGGCTACTTGCACAGATTTTTCCTAATTGCATTTTCCATAGACAATTTGTGCCAAAATGAACATTTCCCTAATGACGCTGGCAAGACACTGACACCTAGTGAGTGTTACTGTACAGACCTTGTTCTGGGCTCAGTTTCAGGTCCAAAAAAATTCCACAGACATTCAATTTAGGAGGCAGTCAAGTCTCATTCACCTACTTTTAGTATTAAACTTGGCAGGGTTTGACTCCAAAGTGGCGCTCTCTCTCATGATGGGGCCCCTGTGCACTTGTGAATGAATGCCCTTGGAATGTTGGCGAAAGTTTTAATCAAAGAAAAACAGCTAGGAGAGAACTCTAGCAAAATTACCCAGAGAGTCTTCTAAGTCAAGTATAAATGTTTAATATTTGTTAACTACCATGGTGCATGCTCAGCGCTGAGCCCTGCTCCCCTCATGACAAGGAAATAGTTCCGTCTATCCTCAGCCTGCAGGGGTCTTAGATACATTACTGGGCCAGCTCTGATATACCTGTGTCTGACACCCTGAAAACTGGCTCTTCAGAGGCTGCCCATGCCAATGGGTGTGATTTAATGGGGGACTTACAGACCCACAAAGAGGCGGGGACTTTGTGAGATGTGGTAGATCAAAATGGAACATGGAATCACACAGGACAGGAACAAATTAGCGCTCCAGAAGAGAATATTTTACTTGTTTACTAATCCTCTTTGCAGTTTAGCTTACTACTCCATAAAAGGAGGAAGAACATTTAGTAGACCACGACGGCCTGGAATTCTCAGAGATCTGCCTGTCTCTGCTTCCTGAGTGTGGGAAGTGCACCACTGCTCCAGGCGAGTCAGAATTTCTTACAGTCCAGTTGCCAAATGGCTCAAATCAAGAATCAAATCAAGTACTACTTGGCCTGTGGTTTTGTGGAGATGTGCGTGGGAAGATGCCTACAATTTGCAAGGTCCATTTTCTGTATTGTTGGTGTGGGCAGAGGTTCAAAGTCACTATTCCTTCCATTCTGTGCTCCATTACCGTGCATCAGTTACTGAGTGGAGAAAATGCATCCCTCGCTTCCTCTCTGCTGTACCTGTGACTCCTGACTTGTAAAATACACTCGGGGTAGCTAGGCCAGTGAAGAATGACAATGGCAGTCCCAGTCTACTGATTCCTAGCTTATCCTGAGGGGGTTCTAATATCTGCCATTGTGAGTCTAGATTCATTCAGATTAAGCGATGGGCTTTGAGGGCTGGGGCAATGACTCAGTGTTTAAGACCATGCACTGCATTTGCTGAGGACCTGAGTTCAGTTCCCATCGCTCATATCAGGTGGCTCACAACCACCTCCAAGTTCAGGAGCTCCTATGCCTTCTGCTGGACTACATGGGCACCTTTACTCACACACACACACCCCTAAATATAGCCACACTTATATGAATAATTAAAATAGAATACATCTTTAAAAATACTTGATGGTAATTAAAACAAACAAACAAACAAAACAAGACCGAGATGTAGTCTTATCCAGATTGCCTATGGGACAGAATACTGTTTGCTTTCTTATTCACTAAATGGCTTCAGCAGTCATTAAGGTCCCTCACTTTAGAAACCTTTACACAAAATTCAGATGAAAGACATACACATAGGCATACATTATGTTAAATGCACACAGCGCCTGTCTGTCCAAAGAGGGGTCGAATGAGAGCTGTCTGGTGGGTAATGACATATTTGGTCAGTGTGAGATTAGAACACAACAAGGTACATGGAAGAACTTGAGCATCTTGGTTCACGTAGGGCTCTTCTGTACGTTAATGAAGAGGGAGAAAGTGCCTGGTAGGATTTCTCGGAATGTGTCCCTATCGCTGTGATGTGTGCTTCTCTCTCACTTAGCTAATGAGGATGTCTCTGTGCCACCGCCTTATGAAGAGAAATCAGTGTGGATAATGCACGGTTGGCCCTTAGAGGAAACAGGGTCACAGAAGGCAGGATGATGGACGTCTGCATTTGTGTGGGTTTGTGGGGCTTTAGCAGCATCTCGGTTAGGTAGCTACTGTTTCTTTACAAAGATGGAGCAATTCTGTTGCTCAAGGGTGTCTACCAGCAACCTTACAAGGGCTTCAAGAGAGATGAGCATTTGGCTCTTATTGCCCCTTGCCCTCCCCTCTCCTTTCTTAGCACCCCTCTTCCCTTTCTCCTTCCTCTCCTTCTCCCTTCTCTTTTCTTCTGCCTCCAGTTCCCCCTCTTCCTCTGTCTCTCTCAACCCCAAGGCTCAGCTCAGCTCTGACACTGCAGGTCCTCTCCGCAGGAACTCTCCTAGCAGACCTCCAGTTGAGCTCTCTGTGGCACACAGAGATGGTCTTTGAATGTCTCTGTGCTCGCTGCCTCTGCTGTTCCAAGGCCTTTCTGGAGCTCCTTGTTGTCTTTGACAGCCTCTACAGCCGTTTTACAGGCTGGAGTAACTTATAAATATACATATGTAGATATAGATGGATTTACTGTGTGATAAGTAACACATAACCTGAGAGCCAATGATAGAAGTTAAGATTGGAATAAAAAAAAATCTTGGTTTACATTAACCAGCTATCAAGACAAATCAGGATTGCTTGGTAAATTACTGCCAATGGCACTAACAAAGCCTATACATGGATGGTTATTCAATTAAGTCTGAAGTTATAGAAAGACAGACACACATCCATATATGTTTCTGATAGAACACGTTCTTGGCAACTAGCTGGCTATATTTGTTTTGTTTTGTTTTGTGCTATGACTTCCTAAATTTCATTAGAACTCATTAGAAGGTATGGAATCCTCCACCTCATGGACATTCCTCATGTGTTTTGGCATCTGCCCATCCTTATAAATTTTGTAGATACTTGGCTTTCTAATCCCAAAATTATGATTTGCTGATGATTTGAGTACAATAATCTGGGCTACATTTGCTTATTCACCGAAAAGAAACACACAAGAAATTTCTACTTCTGTGCTAAGTGGCGGGTTCTGGATAATAAAATGAGTGGGAATTTTCTTCAACCCCTTCATTATTTGAATTCTCTGGAAATGCTCTACAAGCATTTAACAAATGAAACAAACTTGTTGAGCAACAAGCTGCTCTTTTTCCTCATCTCACTTCAGCATCCTAATATTGCACCCCAGACAGATGCTTCCAAGGATCTTCCTTAGAGGTCAGTGTATCTTCTAGAAAGGCTGTGGTGTTCCAGCTACAAACCAGAGAGGTTTAGTTACAAGTCAGTGCAACTGAGAGATGGGGGTTTCCTTCTTCCAACTAGCTCCACTAATCCATGCGGGGTGGATTGTTTTTTACCTTGGTCATGGCAAATCCTGGATCCCTGTTAGCCCTGCCTTAGTTTGTGAAGCTGTGGTCCCTAGCTGAGAGTGGTAAGCTGGCATCAAAACCCTCCACCCTCTCTTCTATGCAGAATGCTCACATCATCTAGTGGAACTGGCATCCAGAAAAAAAGCATATAGATTTCCCTGACTGGAACTTCAGAGGGAGATGGGCCACAAAACAGAACAATTGAAACTCTTTCGAAGGAATTGGCTTCATTTGCAAAGGAGGCATAAAAGCTGAAGCTCAAGGACACTCCGGCACAAAGGTCGTCACAGTGAAAACTAATCAAGAAGAGGTACACTGGCTCATTGGGCCCAGTCAGAAGAATCAATCTGTCTTTGAGTCTGATTTGAGACAGTGAGTCTGTCTCAAAATAAGTAGATAAATAAAGGAAAGGAAGAAAAGGGAGAGGAAAGAAAAGGAAAAAGGGAAATTCAGGAGGATATAGTATATTTCAATAGTATAGCATTTGCTCAGCTTGTGTGAGGTCTTATGTTTAATCCCATTGCATTATAAAGTAGTTAACTAATTAATCTTTTTAAGGATCGGGAAATCTGAATACTTGCATAGGAACTATGACGACAAAAACATAGCTTTTAATAACATTGGCTTCTGGGCAACTATGTGTTTCAGAACACTGGGGAGATCAGCAGAACAATCAAAGGAAAGAGTCAAAAGAGGACTCACCAGGGTGGCTGTGTGCACTGTGTGTGCACTCAATGTCTTCTCTTTATGAGCAGCCTTAGAGAGAGTGGGTAGACATCACCAAATCTGTCCCAACAGTCGCTAAACAGACAAGCAAATAATAGCAATACCTGGGGTGGGCTCAGGAGCAACAAGTGTTAGATCTGTGTGCTATTTAAATATCCAGTTTCAGATAAACATCTTTTGAGATATGTCAAATATTGTAACAAGCCTTAAGACATCTTTTGTTCAATGCACCATCCCTTTACTTAGTGCTTGCAAATGTATAATGGGGAAATGAGAACAGGATTTAATCCAAATGAGAGTGTGAAGAAGATGTCAATCAAGAAAGCCATCCAGTTCAGAGAATTCAGAGTCACCCTAAATATGGGGAGTGCCAGTGGCCTGCTCCTACCCCTTGAGTGTTTTCCACCACAGTGGTCTGAGCAGTGTCCACTCTTACCTTTGACAGTATGTCACCTGGTTCTAACTCCACTCTGCCTTCTACACTTGCTCTGTGTGTCTCTTCTGATGTCCTTTGATGGAGACTCAAGGATAAGGGAGGCTGAGGGAGAACAGGGTGGGACCCCACTAAATACCTTACAAAGGCTTTCTCATTTCAAAGGATTCTCACGTTATTGGGTTTCTTCAATCCAAAATTTCCATTTCCCCTTTTTTAATCATTTCTTTCTATTAAGACTATATTTTATTACTTCTTTAACCATCATCTTTTGAAGTCTCAGTTAAATTCAGCTCTTAAAGCTAGTCCCTACTGATTGCACCCACCCTCCAAACACATAATTTGTAAGTCATACTACTACTAGGATCCCTGGCCAGAGGACCACTTCTGGCAGGGGAGGGTTACAATAAAGTATGTTTATCCATTTATTAAAAGAGCAAAATCATTGTAAGATTAAAATATTCAGTGATGATTTAATATTGTATATACTATATATGTCTAAATTCTATCTGATTATCCTATGTCAGCGTTACTGATTTTAAGTATCTGGTTAATAGTAGGTGTTAATTCAAGTCATATAGTAATGCTTAGACAGTTTCTGAGCAAGCTCTTTGACTATCCAGGGCATCACATGCATTTTTGAGAACATCTGAAGGCAGGAATGAAGGCCTTCATGCTCTTAAAGTGCTGTAAAAGGGTTACTCCTCCTGATTATCATCTCTTATTCCTCAAACACAAATGCAAGAGGTATTCCTGTCTAAAGTTTGGTTAATTCTTCATATTATGATTCTCAACATGTTGATTTTGACCCCTTTAGGGGGGTCAAAGGAACCTTTTATATCACCTAAGACCAGAGGAAAACACAGCTATTTACATTATAGTTTATAACAGCAGCAAAACCACAATTATGAAGTAGCAACAAAAATAATTGTATGGTTGTGGGTCGCTCACTACAACATGAGGAGCTGTATTAAAGGTTTGAAGCATAGGAAGACCAAGAAGCACTGCTTTGGATGAATCTGGATGTGCTCATGGTATGTTTTTTCCGAAGGTCTGGCAAAGACAGTTGAGGAATAGATGATCCTGAGGGTCAAATACACGAAGATGGCAGAGTGTGGGGACAGGACTTATTTATAGTCTGCATTGGCAAGGCCTTTTGAAAATCAATGGCCTCTTCGGATGAAAGAATTCAAATTTCTAATTCAGTTGCTCCAGTTTTAGTTCACAATACTTTTGAATAATTACAGTCTGGGGCAATGATAGAAACCATACAATGAGACACAATGTTTTGCAGTAAAAGCCGTATGCACTAACACTGTCCTAGCTGTGGAGCAAACATAAGCTCTGTGGCTTTCTGATTAAGAGAAGAGCAAGAGAAGAGGTACGTCTTTACCAGAAGGCCCGGGTGCTTAAATTCCAACAAGTTACACCGTCTAAACAGTGAATTGTAAAGCTCAGAAGAAAAGGAACCACACTGTGAAGATGTGATCCTTACAAACAGGCCTGCAATGAAAGAATTTAAGTCCCAATCAAGACCTGCCCTAAGTTCTGTTCACGGCCTTGTGCAATGCATCAGCAAATACTGCAAGACTGAATCACTGCTCTGAGGTCATTCCAGCATCTCTGGCACCAGGAACATAAGTAACAGATCAGTGTCATAAAATTATGATGTCTGAGCATTTACATTTGATTGCGGCTCGTTTTAAATATTTTCTTGCCTAAACCTGTGCAGAAGAGGAGCACCTGCCAGATCTCAGGTAGCGAGTCAGGAGGCTGATTACCGAGGCCAGCCATGAAGGGATACGTAGAAGACAGTGAGTCAGATGGATGAGAACAGAATAGTCCAAGAGGAAGCTGTGAGGTGCACAAATCCCAAGAGTCAAAATAATCACGTATACCTACCTACTGCGTGGATGTGATCATGCTCATGTGTGCTGGTGTGCGTGTGCACATGCGCATGTGCATACGCATTTGTGTTCCTGTGCATGCGCATGCACATGTGCAATGATAAGGTTTGTAGGCAATATCAGTTACAACTGTTAAAGGATGTAGCTGGACATGTTAGACACTCTTCAACTCTCTAGTAATAGCCGGCAAGGCTTCCAACAAAAGCACAGCTAATAGGAATGATAAGAAATGGATGTCTTCTATAAATAGTTCAAGAGATAAAGTCAAGAGACTCTTGTTGATGATGGATAAAGAATTAGACACTGGAGTATTATCGTTTCTTCTGGTATAAGCTTCAAGCATTAGAAAGCTAAATGGAAGTATACGCTTGGCAGGTGTGCTTAGGGGATGATGGTGGAGATGACAGAGGCCAGCATTACTAACAATTTTACACATTTCTGTCTAATTTTTATTAGATACACAGCTTCTAGATACTTCCTCATCTCTGGTTGTTTTCATGCAGGGCTTGGTCCTTAAGTTTGCATTTAGGCAGACACCGGCGGGAAGAATCGGAGTGAGATAAACATGCACATGTGCTGCTTGAGAATCACCTATACCAGTGAATGGATGCTGAAGGGATCTCAGTGAGCGAGGCCCCAGACTCAGCCTCTTTCCTTGAAGTATTTCAATAAAGACTCAAAAGCGAAAGACATTTTCTATTGTTTGGGGAATATCCTCAAATCCTTCCCTTGTTTGATGCATGCAGTCAAGAATGCAGCTAAAGAGATTTCACAGAGCAAAATGGCTGCTTAAAAATTAATTTCTTTTAACTTTAAAGACAGAGAACCTGTTTTCCTAATCATTGTAGTTAAGTCTAAGGCCCTCAGTCATATGCAGGACATCCAGGAATATTGCCTAGGATCAAACAACAGTAACAACAACAACAACAAAAACAAAAAACAAAAAAAAAAAACTTTTTGCATATTCTGGATGGTAACTTAATTTGATCTTCATAGAACCGCCTCGGCTATTGTTACAGCATGTGTTAAAACGTCTGAGGTTTGAGAGAAAACAGATCATCTTGGGAAATCACTCTGGATGACAAGGGAACTGTAACTCTAGCTTTCAAACTACATCAATCATGGGGGTGCGGAGCACAAGCTAGAGCCATATGAAAATAGTTGGGGCATCTCCAAAGCCTGAGTGAAGGCCTACGGCAGTAATGTAATGTTTAGTTTAAGGCTGGGGCTTTTCTTTTCAAACAGTTTGAAAAGACACTTCTTTTCCTCATGTTGCTTTGGCTGAGATTTTTAAACACTTGCTAAGAACAGCAGCTTCGGGAAAGAGTTGTGCTGTTGTCACAAAGATCTTACAGGTTTGGAATAGGAAACACATGCTCTTAAGCATTACCAGCGACCAGTTATTTTATGTAAATGAATTCTGTGGTTAGGGATTGTTCTTCTCAGAATGAATAATGATTTGTGAGATTTGAAAATAATCTAATATATTCTTTGTTTCATAATAGCTGAGGGAAAGGAGTGAGCAACAGGAAGGAAGGAAGCTAACAACAGAAGAAAGGAGACAAACTGACTATCTAGGGACACAGGGGGGTCTTAAGAAGTAACATCCCTCAAAAATGTTAACCCAGAATTCCTCCTGTCAAAAGGAACTGCAGGGACAGAGTAGAGCAGAGACTGAAGGTAAGGCCATCCAAAGTCTGTCCCACCTAGGGATCCACCCCATCTGCAGACACCAAACCTAGTCACTATTGCTGAGGCCAAGAAGTGCTTGCTGACAGGAGCCTAGTATAGCTGTCCTCTGAAAGACTCTGCCAGAACCTGATCAATACAGATGTGGATGCTTGCAGCCAACCATGGGACTGAGCACAGGGTCCCCAATAGAAGACTTAGAAAAAAAGACTGAAGGCGTTTTGAAGGGGTTTGCAACTTCACAGGAAGAACAGCAGTATCAACCAACCAGACCCTCCAGAGCTCCCAGGGACTAAACCACCAACCAAAGAGTACACATGGAGGGACTCATGGCTCCAGCTGCATATGTAGCAGAGGATGGCCTTATCTGGCATCAATGGGAAGAGAGATCCTTGGTCCTGTGAAGGCTCAGTGCCCCAGTGTAGGGGAATGCTAGGGCGTAGAGGCAGGAGTGGGTGAGTGGGTAAGGGAGCACCCTCATAGAGGCAGGGGGAAGAGAGATAGAATGAGGGGTTTGCAGAGGGGAAACTGGGAAGGGGGCGATAACATTTGAAATGTAAATACATAAAATAACCAATAGAAGATAAAGTAAAAAGAGGTAACAGTTATGAGCACAAAGTGACAGCAGGGAGATGGTGATTGGAAAGGAGGAAGGAAAAATATACATTTTAAAAGCTGATGATTAGCCAGGCAGTGGTGGTGCATGCACTTGGGAAGCAGAGGCAGGTGGATTTCAGCCTGGTCTACAGAGTGAGTTCTAGGACAGCCAGGGCTATACAGAGAAACCCTGTCTCAAACAAAACAAAACAAAACAATACAAAACCAACCAAACAAAAAAAGCTGATGGTGTCACAGGTCTCGTGGAGCTGAGTTGAGAGACACTAGAAAAAGAGTTGAGGGACTTGACTTAATTTCTAATCATTAATGACCTTCCAGGTGCATAAATATACACTCTCTCAATACTTACTCATATTTCCCTGTACACAAAAAGCATAGTAGCCAGATACAGCATTTTGTGGAGAAACAAGCAACAGCATACCCAGTCCTTGTTTGTAGGTTGTGGTCCACATTTTTGTCAACTAAAGCTCCTTTATTTTTACAGGTCCTGTAGTTGTGGCTGATAATACTTTGTTTTGTGATGACCATGTGTCCTGTCAGTAGCTTTCACTGTGGGGATCTGAGAAGGAGAGAGATTCATGTAAGTGAAACTGGCCCAAAATGAAGAGAGCCCTATAGCGCCAGGTACCCACTCTTCCTGCAGTAGATGGGGCGAATGCAGAGACCCACAGCCAGACAATGTGCAGAGAGTGAGAGACCTTGCAATACTGGGTCCTAAAGAGGTTGTCTCCATCAAAGCCCCCAGGGCTCAGGGAACCCTGGGCAAGAGGAGGCAGGAAGATTTAAGAGCCAGTAAGTAGGCATGAAGGCACCAAGGAAAAGGGATCTTTGAGACACAACAGGATTGATCGCATACGTACTCAGAGAAAGTGGCAGCATCCCAGGACCTGTATGGGTCTGGGCCAAGAGGAGTCTCAGTGCTGAGGGAAGACATGGAACAACTTTTAACCCCTAACCCAGAAGCGATCTCCAATTGACAATCACTCACAAATGAAAATTTAGTTTTCTCTGGAGTCTCATTGGTAATACAAATCACTTTAAACAGCAGGTCCCATGCCCAGCAGAAAATGGTCAACACAAAATGAACTCAATGGAATCTTTCAATGTTCTTTGTCTCCTTTTTTTTGGGGGGGGGGGATCTGGGCATTTAGGGGAAAAAACAAAAAACAAACAAACAAACAAAAACAAAAACAAACAAACAAAATATAGCTCCTTAGAATATATATTGTGGCTTATGGTTTTGCATTTTTGTGGGATTCATGTGTGTACAAACATGTGTCTTGGTATCTGTACTGGCTGGTTTTGTGTGTCAACTTGACCCAAGCTGGAGTTATCACAGAGAAAGGAGCCTCCCTCAAAGAAATGCCTCCATGAGATCTGAATATAGGACATTTTCTCAATTAGTCATCAAGAAGGGAGGGCCCCT
>JADRCD010229543.1:0-11438 GCA_019843815.1 Montemys delectorum
CTCCTGAAGGCAGTGGGGAGGAGAGGTGGGAAGGGGGAGGTTACTGAGAGGAAACCAGGAGAACATTTGAAATGTAAAAAAATAAAATAACCAATAAAAATTTTAACCTGCATTCTCACTTGGGGCAAATATAGACCTGATATGAAGCTATTAACTAAAATTAAGACAAATATTGTACATTTTCATTCTCTGTGGATCATCACTTTCCTAAAGATACATAAATTATTTTATATATGAAATGGGAGTATATGCAATATTTGGTGTAGGAAGGGAACTAGTGTAAGTTCTGAGAAAGGAATGGGTATGACATGACAAACATGGTTAGAGTGCATAACTTATTTGAATGAGGATACTTTTCTGAAGTCCTTCACTACATACAGTGAACATATACTGATAAAAATTTAAACAACAGCTACGGAAATAAGTCTGTAATGGTTATCATAGCTTAGACCTTTATTATTTTGTATCCTTTTAAGTTTAGGTGGTGTTGAAAACCAAGAAATGGTGGACCCATTTTGGTTAGATTATTTGAATGCTGAGAATGTCCTGCCTACAGAATAAAATTTCAATATTGAAACAATTCTACCATGAAAAAATTACCTATTTTTAAAGATTTATTTATTTTTATGTGCATTGATGTTTTGCCTACTTGTATGGCTTTGCAAGAATGCCAGATTCTCTAGTGCTACAGACAGCTGTGAGTTGCCATTTGGTTGCTGGGATCTGAGCCCTAGCCCTCTGCAAGAGTGGTCAGTGCTCCCCACTGCTCCAAACTGCTGAGCCATGTCTACAGCCCCATGAAAAAATGTATATTCTGAAAATATTTAAAGGTGTGTATGTCACAAGCAGAAAAGTGTACTGTGGCTGATCTCTCCTGTTATTGATGTAATACAGAGCATTAAATTTAAGGATAAATATTTAGAAACAGTTGTACAAATTCTACTGTATTAGTGTTGTTTGAGGAAACTCTTTGTATCTGCTTAGTGTTCTGGTGTTGCAATTATATCTTGCTTTGTTGACATTCTCACCCACAAATCTTTACTCCAGCAAGTATTCCAAAATTAATACTAGTGAGGTTTCTGTTTTATTGCGCTCTACTATCTGAAATAGTCATTTACATATTCAACTCCTGAATTCCTCCTGAACGGCCACACAATGATTCTAGTTTCTTTTATTAAATCCCCAAATCTCATAGGCAGAGATAAGTAAGTTCTCCTTGATAAAAACAAATGCTGATTGAAAATGTGTTATTAGATACTACAGCAGCACTATGGTTTGTAACTGAAATATGAAATTAATTCACTATATCTTTTCCAATTTAAGCATACATCAAAAGGCATATACATATCAGGTTCAGAAGCTGAACAAAGACAAAAGCAATAGTCCAGGCTAGTTGTGGTTTTTGCATGCAACATGACAGCAAGGAAACTGACTAATGATTGTAAGTTAGAGACAAGACCAGACCACAGAGCAAGGCCCTGTCTAGAAAAATTTAAGAGACTCAAAGAAAACAGTCCCCTTCCTACAAGTCGTCATCACCTAGGCAACTGTCTCAGAAGACGTATACATATGTAAGACTATTACATTAGCAGCAGCTTAACCACATAAAGTTTGAAAACTAATTTTCAGTCCTGCAAACAAAAAACAATGAGTCAAGGCTTTGAAAACACAAAAGATAGTTGCGTTCAAGGCTGTGCAAGTGCTCCCTTTGCTTTTATCTCGGCATTAACACTTCCCATATTGCAGCATAAGTATGTATTGTAATCTATTCCATCGCCCATATGCAACTTTGTGATTATGAACATCCTTATGTCCATGGAGAAAGCAGTATTATCTCTTAGATAATTTAGCAGTAACCGGTTACACAAATGCTTTCTTAAAACAGCAATTGACATCTGTTTTGTTATAATGTTTCTATAATGTAAGCTGTCTCACAGGTGACTGGTAAATAAAGGCATGCTGTCATATTTATATCAGAGTTATAATTTTTCTAGCAAGTTATTTATTTTTACCAATACATAGACACAAGTGAATGCAAAGTATAGAAACAAAACTGAAGAAAAGTAGGAGCAGTTATTTCATTGGGTCCATGGAACTCATGGTTCCCCCCACCTCAGTTAAGACATAGGCTATATCTTCAAAGATCTCTCTAGAGGTTTCCCCAATATTTATTTACTTTTATGTAATCTTCATCATTACATTCTTCAACCCTTCTCTATCCCCCTCCCATACAATGCTCACAAGTTATATTTTTTGAGTGAATTACTTATTTGCAATATTTCTTTATAGTTTGGGAACACTGCATATATTTAAAGTTAAATATTTTTTTATAATTTTTATCATGAAATAAGTTGCTTCTCTGGTTTGTTTAGAAAAGCTTGCATAGATTAAATTTTTCCATGTATTTAGTTGTATGTTGTTGGAGTCTATAAGGCTTTTCTGGAATTTTTATATTGTGTACTTTAATAAACCCTTCTTAAAAGAAAAATTAAATGAAATCACTCATGGAGTATTTTCAACAGGACACCATGGAGAAAAGAAAGCTCGCCCTCCCCTTTGGACAATAATCCATGAAAAATACGAAGCAGCAAATCCACTTGCCTCACTCCCCAGGCCATGCTGTTAATCTACTGTCCACACAAATGCGCTCAGATCTCTTTTCCCCATAGTGAAGCTGTAGTCAGTGCCAAAAGCCAGAGTACAAAAACAAATAAGTGCCAGAACAGTGAATAGTAATGTGGTCCATCAATTTGTTTTGGTAATTGGCACATCCCATGCTGTAGATTCCTGGCTCCTCTCAAATTCAGCTGCTTTCTTGTCTTGTGTTTTCTCTCATGCTGTCTGTTGCTTGTTCTCTTTCCAACCTGGCTGCAAACTACTTAAGGAAAGACACACATTTTTTTGTGTGTGTCTATTTTTCTCTTAGCTTGCAAGGGCCCACCTGGTTATAGATTATTGATATTATTTCCTAAATGTACCATAGAAGTTTGTGATGTTACTACCTCTCATAAAGCCTTGGGGAAAATGTTGAAAACAGTTTATTTTACCACTAAATTTAAAATTAACAAATCAGACTGAACAATCCATCTTAGCAATCACTGCCACTTAAAATGTTTCTTGGTGAGCCCTTTGGATAGAAAAAATAACTGATCACTAACTGTATGGTAAATAAAGTATTCCTTAGTTTTATAGTACAAAGTATTGCTTACTTTATCAGTTTGGGTAAATGTGTCTACTTTATCTAGGAAGACAACAGTTTTAATTGTAGAATCACAATCTGAAGCCATGTATCCTCAGCTGCTGTAATTAAGTAGTTTTATTATGTGATTTTCAAACCTCAGGAGACAGATTCTTTTAGAGGTTATTACTTGGTATGCTTCTATTTTGATCAGTCTAATCCCTCTAAGGATAAGTATTTCAAAGACTTGTAGAAGAGTTTTATTCCTCCTCCATGTTGACAATATTTAGATTTTTTTTTTTTTTATTGTAGACAAATGATTACTTCTGATGTTGTTGTTGGCTCGAGTAACATTTCTCCCTGGTAGGAAGGTTTTGTTTCTTTCAGTTCCTTTGGTAAAAGGAAAGAATGTTTGTCCTTGGTGGCTGCGTGTTTTCATCAAGCTGAGGATGTCAGCTGGGAAAGATAATTAATTCTGCAATTATGACTTTGGTAGGTGAATTAATTTTGGAAAAAAAAAAAGATATTGACATGTGGCATCTTTCCTTCCAGATGTGAACTACTGCCCTTCTTCAGCCATTGCTAGGCTGCAGGAACATAAATGGACTTGTTTTTCTTTATAACTTTTACTCTGTCCGCCTGTCTATATATCCCATATGCATATCTGCCTGTTTATAGAGAAGATAGTTGTGTGTGTCAGACACCATGTTGGTGCTTTCTACTAGTCTCAACTTTAAACAGTATCTGAAATTCCAGTCACCTTTTTTTTCAAATTCTTAGAAGTTTAATGGGCTACCTTCTGCCTGCCTATCTGAATCATTTTTTTGATATTTTCTTTATTTACATTTCATATGTTATTCCCTTCCCCAGTGCCCCCCCCCCAAGAAATCCCTTATCCCAACCCCCCTCCCTTGTTTCTATGAGGGTGCTCCCCTACCCATCCACCCACTCCTGGCATTTCCCTACACTGGGGCGTCAAGTCTTCACAGGACCAAGGGTGTCTCCTCCCATTGATGTCCAACAAGGCCGTCCTCCGCTACATATGCGGATGGACCCATGGGTCCCTCCATGTGTACTCTTTGGTTGGTAGTTTAGTCCATGGGAGCTCAGGGCTTTCTGGTTGGTTCATATTGTTGTTCTTCCTAAGGGGTTGCAAATCCCTTCAGCTCCTTCAGTCCTTTCTCTAATTCCTCCATTGCGGACCCCAGCTTCAGCCCAATAGTTGGCTGCTGCCTCCACCTCTGTATTTGTCAGGCTCTGGCAGAGCCTCTCAGGACAATGCTTATTCATCGCACTTCCAGTCAGATTTATTTGGATTTGCGCGGTGTAGATGAAGAATTCCAGTAGGGACACACCTTGGCTTGATGACTTACCATCTTAACAGGTGCCTCAATTCACTTTGTACTTTGTAATATATTTTACTAAGATTTTGAAAAAGCAAATTATTTGAGAGGCTTGAAATTTATGTAGAGGCTGGAGAGATGGACCAATACTTAGCAGGATTATTACTCTCCAAAGGATTGATTCAGTTCACATCATCCATGTAGCAACTCTGAACTGCCTAGAACTATAATTCCAGGGGCTCTGTTACCCTCTTCTGACATCCACGAAGTCCTGCATGCTTCTGATTCATGTATACATACATAATACATAATACATAATACATAATACATAATACATACATACATACATACATGCAAACGTACACATGCACACAATAATTTTAAAATGCAACCTACTTATCATATCCTAGAGAAAAGTACATGTGTTTCATTGGTGGTTGTACAAGAACATATGATTAGCTTGGTACGAGCATCACAGTCTAGTGACTCATACAGAACAAAACAGACACGCTTCTTTATAGCTACATTGAATTCCACAGAAATTCCCCAGGAACCTTACACTAAAATTCCCTTGTAGGTATTACATTTGTAATTTCATGTCTTTGTAGTAGTAGTTCCTAACAATAAACTGTGATAAGCACCTTTTTTTCCTGACATAACATATTTCTTGTGATTTTCTGAGACTTCCTTAAGATAGAAATAATAAAAGCAGAAATGTTCCCAATGCATTGTTTGTTAAATTTATTGTAGCATGATGGTTTGGAATTCACAAGTGAATAAATTTTGTGTTAAAAAGATACAGTTATAGCTTTTAGTCCAGGTATAAGGGCTATGCCAAGGGAAAGGCCACAATATATTTAAGACATTTCTTTAAAAACCTTTCTGTTTCAGATTCCTCTAGTACCAATCAGACTTTGGACATGTTGTTTTCATTGGCAACAGCCAAGATGTCTTCATCCATTACTTTAAGTGGTTCTATAGCCCTGAAAATAAACTTCAGCTTCCTACCTGACCTATTGGAAGGGGTTCCAAATATGATTCCTCAGCCTAACTAGGTCATAATCAGCATTTATTCAAGCGCAGTACCCACAAACACATTATCTCTTAGTGCATGTGCACTCACGGGCACTTAATTTTGCTTTGCCTCATCGCTGTTTTTAAAAGATTATTTTGATAATATTGAGAAAAGGAGTATACTTCACAAACAAAGTGGGTTGGAGAGATAGCTCAACCATTAAAGGCTAGACTCACAACCAAACTTGAGTATGATGCTCACTGATAAGTTGCATGATAAATGATTATCTCCTTGGGAGATCATTTGCCTTTCTTGTTCTTTGATAGGGGGATGAAACCCCTTCTCTTAATGAACTAAAGGTGGGAACATTTGAGAAATATGTTTTTCCCATGGGCTGTAAATCATCATGATTTATGATCAATAGTAGAGTTCCTTGCTTGCATGTAATCTAAGCTCTTTCTGTAAATCAAGTACTAATAAGTGAAAAGTTTAGTCTAAAATATAAATAATATATTCTTTATAATAATGTGAAAGTGTAGCCAGGCACGGTGGTGCACGCCTTTAATCCTAGCACTTGGGAGACAGAGGCAGGTGGATCTTGGAGTTCAAGGCCTGGTTTACAAAGCAATCTCTAGGACAGACAGGGCTACACAGAGGACCCTGTCTCAAACAAAGCAAAACAAAAATTACAGAAGTTTAAAAAACATTTTTTTTCTGAGCCATGTTGTGGCTGTTGCTGTAGAAGTCTCAAAGTCACCATCCTCAGCGGTAGTCACTGACTGACATGGGGTCTCCTTAACTCATATGTGATCCCTAGATGGCCCTGTTGGCTTTGAATTTGTATTTATTTTTTCCCCCTTTGCAACTTGCCAAGCTCTTGTTTAAAAATGTAAGAAAATCGAATAGAGAAAGCTTGATCATCCTGAGAGATACGGAGTAGGGTCACAGCAAGCATCTGCCCGCTCATCAATGATTACTTTCCTACATTCAAAACTGGGAGAGAAAAATTTTACCAGTGGGCCACTTATTCCTCTCTCTCCTGGATGAACAGGAAAATAGTCATGTCCAGTGTCAGACAAGTATGACATAAACTTTGCTGAACGCAAAATCCTAAGGTGGGCTTGGAGAAATACTCTCTAGGCAGGTAAATGTTCAAGAGTGTTTTATCATTTCCCAAAGAAAAATAGTAACTCCAGTGTGGAATTTAAATAGTTATAATTGAGAAGCAAACACATTATTATTCAAAGCACCCATAAAAACTGACTTTGCATAATATAACATTTGATGCTAGTGGTGTAGCCAACACTTTTGAGAGAAAAATGGGCCTGATTCCTAATCTTACTTCATTAATGCTTTCTAAGCAAAAACACAAATTGTATTAGTTTTACCAAAAGAGATGGCTTAAATATGGTCTCTGTGACTTAAAAAAGGAACAATATGACTGTGACACATTTCTGTATTTTAAAAATAAAGCTAATTTTTCATCCTATTTTTTGGAGATATAATGCATTTTTCACTTGTGATTGTAAATGTTAACTATCAACTGGCAAAAAAAAGCTTGCAAAAAGAAATAAACATAAATGCTGTTCATTCCCAGCCCCCTGTACTTTAAAGCATTGTCTAGGAAATAAAGGCATGCCATGAATCATAGCAAAACCATCAAAGGAAAAGTTTCATTAATAGGCAGGAAAAATTAAACATAAAAGCGTTAATATTTCCATACTTCAGGAAAGTATGATTTCTGGTTTTTATTTTCATTTTATCCTTTTATGTGACCATAAAAATGCACTGTTGAAGTTGGCATGTCTGAGTATATTAATATCATATATATGAAGTGTTCAAATCATCTGGATGATTTGGGGATTTTTGTAGGTGACCTTTTATAGATGAAAGATTGAAAAAAAGTGATATTCATATTCAAGTTTGTTTTCTTCTCCCTTTTTTTTCTTTAGATAAAGTAAGTATGGCTTCGTATAACCAGGCAGGCCACTGTGGAGTAGGCAGGAGAGATTCCTCAGCAGTTGACACTCTTGCTATTTCTCCATAGATTCCTGGTTTAGTTCCCAGCATTCTCTCGGAGACTTATAACCATCTTTAACTCCTATTCCCCGTATCTAATGTCTTTTCTGCCCTTCCTCATATAATGCTCTTCCTTATAATGTCTTGTTTATTAGCGTATAAACATACATGGTACACATTCATATACAAATATATACATACATACAAATATGCATATACACACATGCATACATACACAAATATATATGCATAAAACATACATACGTACACAGACAAGAGATGGATACATGAAGGCATAAAATTTCATATGCATAAAATTCAAATTTAACAACTTTTTTAAAAAGCATTATAGAATCAAGGATGACCTTTGACTCCTACTCTCCTGTCTAAGCAGCCTTAGTGCTCAAATCATAGGCAGGCAACATCACGCCAGTCAGAAATCCCATGTCTGTACTTAGGTAAGCTCTACTAGTTTGACACATTGGTATAATCATTCCAGTCATCACATAGAATATTTCTGTTATCATATTAAGTACCTCCGTATTTCCTGTGGTTTAATTCCTATGTCCAACAGATACCTCCCAGACCACCACCCAGCTGTCAAGTATCTTTTGGTCACATCTCTCCTTACATGTACTATCCATAGATTCAGAGGACATCTATTACCTATCTGTACATGTCTCTGTTACTTGACATAGTGTATTAGAAATTCATACACATGCTATAGTGTATCCATATGATTTTCTTCTCCCTGGAGACATATATGAACAGATCAGGATACAATGTTTCTCTTGAGATGCTTTGGGAATTATTTAGGTTTGCCTATTATCTTAATGTTTCTATTGTTGTGGAAAAAAACACCATGACAATGGCAACTCTTAGTAAAGAAAACATTGAAGTGGGGCTAGCTTACAGTTTCATATATTTAGTAAGCATGGCTAAATGCAAGCAGTCATGGTGCTAAAGGAGCTGAATGTTCTTCATCAGGATCAGCAGACAGCAGGAATGGAATAGAGTAAGAACCTAAGCCTGATTTAAGCGTTTAAAGCCTCAAAAATCGGCCCCAAGTGATATACTTTCCCAACAAAGTTATACCTATTCCATCAAGGCTAACCTCCTAACAGTGCCACTCCCTGATGACCAAGCAGTCAAAACCATAAGTCTATGGGGACTGTTATTATTCAAAACACCATACCCATTGAAGACTGAGCTATGAACATTGATCTTTGAAGTCTCTGTAAATGTAATTATATAATTTTACAGTGGAAGCACTTAAAACCCTAAGGGTAGGTTAGCTGGGACAATAGTGCTGATGTGGTTTTATTTGTAGCAAGAACTGTGAGGCAGTTTTCAAAGTAGTTACAACATTAACAAAGTTACAACATTAACAAAGGAAAGTATAATTGTACTAGTTGACCCACATACAAATATAGAGCACTCACCAAGATACGGGACATCAACTATTCCAATTTTTATTATTGAGATATGAATAGTGTCATTGATATTCCCCTGATGATTTATCATTTTGAAGCATTGTTGAAAGTATATTTGTCTAAGAGATATGTATTTTTATGGTGGGTTTGAATATTTTACCTTTATTTTAATGTTAATCTATGATATTTTTACTGTGAATGTGACATGTTTTAATAAATCATAGGTGAGAAGGCAAAAATGGACTCTTCAAAAATCCACCTTCCCTATTTTGTGTTAGCTTCCTCTCTCTCACTTTGGATGGCTTTCAGTAATTGATGCTTTTACTTTAGGAGAATTTTCATTTATGGTTTTTCAGTCCTTTGCATTTTTATTTCCTATTTTAGATAGCATGGCTTATTTGCATTTGGGGGAAAAATTGTATTCTTTTACAGGCTGAATTATTTTAGATTCTACATTTTGATGAATTTTTGTTAGTCAAGTAAGACAAAGTTCAAGGCAGATTTCAGCACATATATTTATTTCTTCCAATATGATTTTTAAAATAAAAGCTCATTCCTTATTCTATTGTTTTGTCAAGAATAAATAGACAACAGAGAGATGGATAAAATTCTAGACACTGATCAGTTTCCTTGATTGCCATGTCTCTACCTTGGTACACCATTATTGTACCTTGTTGGTAATTCCTTAGTCAATTTTTAATAACATTGGTTCATCTACATTACTTGGACATTCATATCAATATTTAATTTTGTTATCTTTTTAAAAATATTACTGAGGGTCATAGAGATAGCTCATCAGGTAGAGACTTTTGCTACCAAAAGTGGCTGACTCAGTTTTATCAAAAAAAAACCCTCACATGGTAGAAGAGAACTGACTTCTCAAAGTTGGCCTCTGACCTCCATAGGCACACTACGATATACATGCACTCACACACACAAAGAAAATGCATAAATTAAATTGTTATCCCATTGAGGATATAACCATTGGAACTTATTTGAAATTGTATTGAACGTATAGACCAATGTACAAATTGACAATATTTATTTTTAAAGTATTTTATTTATTTACATTCCAGTCATTTCCCTCCCAGTCCTCCCCTGACCACAGTTACTCATCCCATTCCTACTCCCCCTTGCCTCTGTGAGGGTGCTCCCCCCACTATCATGGGGCCTTCTTAGGTCCTCAAGTCTCTTGAGGATTAAGCACAGCTTCTACTGAGGCCAGACTAGGTAAAGGTCTGTTACATATGTGCCAGAGGCCTGAGACCAGCCTCTGTATGCTTCTGGTTGGTGGGTCTGTCTCTAGGAGGTCCCTGGGGTCTGGATTAGTTAAGACTGCTGGTCTTCCTATGGGGTTGCTCTCCCTTGTCAGCTTCTTCAATCTTTCTCTTAATTCAATCATAGAGGTCCTAGATTTCAGTTCAATGGTTGGGTGTAAGTATCTGCTTCTGTCTCAGCTGGCTGCTGATAGGGTCTCTCAGAGGACAGCCATGCCAGGCTCCCATCTGTAAGCACATCATAGCATAGTAGTGTCAGGCCTTTGGTGGTCTCCTCCCATCCCCATGAGATGTATCCCAAGTTGGGCCAGTCATTGAACCTCCTTTCCTTCAGTCTCTTCTCCATTTTTTGTCCCTGTAGTTCTTTTAGACAGGAACAATTCTGGATCAGGGATATTGGCTGTGGGTTGGTAACCCTGTCCTTCCACTTGAAGTCATGTCTAGCTACTGGACTCCTGCCCCAATGTTGAGGGCATTTTGGCTAAGGTCACCCCCAATGAGTCCTGAGAGTATCTCATCTCCCAAGTCTCTGATACTCTCTAGAGGCTCCCCCCACCTCCCAATTCCTGAGGATGCTCATTTCCATTTATTCCCTAGGCCCTCTGGGCTTCTCTCCTCCCCCCCCCCCAGGCCATCTGATCCTTTTTTTCCTTTTCCCCTGTCCCACTCAGATCCCTCCCTCCCTCTGCCTCTTGTGATTATTTCCTTCACCCCTCACAAGTGGGATTGAATCCTTCCCACTTGGGCATTTCTGTTTGGTACACTTCAGAGGAAGTTATTGTCTCCCCAGAGATGGAGTTGTAGGTGGTTGTGTGCTACGAAGGTGAGGAAAGATTTACAGCAAATGACAGAGAGGGAAAACTGCAATCACTTGATCCAAATCTGGTTGCTCCTTCAAACTTCCAAGAAGTACATGTTTTTACTCTACTGAAGTGAGTGATGGGAAAGAGTCACAAGCAAGGGAGGCAGAAATTATGTCTATTATTGTGGCCCTAATGGTACAGTTGGCACATATAAGAAAACTGAATTAAATAAACAAATAAAGCTATGAAATTGGGAAAATATATGTTTCATGGAAGCACAAAGGCATTAATACCTCAATTGAGAGGAGCTCACTAATGCTGGAGGTAGGAAGCTGATGAGAGTGGTGGAATACACTTAAGTCCCCTACCT
>JADRCD010229544.1:0-18847 GCA_019843815.1 Montemys delectorum
GTAAATTTGCTAGCATTTATGGAGAAAGCTAGTTAATGGGCTTATAGTCTACTGTGAATCTCTATTGACCATATGACTTCTATACTTTACTAAACAGGACTACTGAAGTTGAAGTATTGTGTTGGTCCAATAAAATCTTCCTTCAATAATTTATTTACAGCATCAGTGATGGTTCATCACTTCTCTTGATAGGATATAGCTTGGTAAATTCCCTAATTTTGGAAAGTTTTATAGGAGAAATTTATACTTGGATGATGTTGAAGCTCAAGGGTTTGAGTTTTTAATGTAATACCACTGAAGAAATAACTTGGATATAGTGTTCATTCCCAGTGCACACTTAGATGGTCATATAATATTGTGAGAATATTTAGAGACATGTTATAGACTAATAATTCTATATTTTCTATTCCTACTTTAAATGGCTTTCCCTCTACTCTTTCAATAATTACCTAATTTGGGAGCCTTGGTAGGTTTGCCTAGAAGTTGCAAATTGTCACCTCACTTCTTGTATTAGCCAACTTAGCTGTTGGACAATTTTTCTGATCTTTACTGGGATTTATATGAAAGGTCCTTCCTTGATTCTGTGGTTATTGATTTTGTAGTTGTTGATTCCGAACATTCTTTGGTATGCCTACGAATCAGTTTCTTAATCCTCTTTCTTCAAGCTGACTTATGGGTATCTGATCTCATTTTCTAAATAGTCTTATATCCCTGATTTCCAAAAGAATGAAGAGTTGGACTGCAAGGTGGCCTTGCCCTGTCTTTGCCTTTTAGGTGAGCTTTTTTTGTGTTGTGGGTTTGATTCGATTTTGTACATTAGACTGGAGGGATGCTGTCTGTTTTTCTTTTCTTTTTATTAGATATGTTCTTTATTTACATTTAAAATGATATCCCTTCTCCTGGTTTCCCCTCCAAATATCCCCCTATTCTTTCCCCCTTCCCCTGCTCACCAACCCACCCTCTCTCACTTCCGGGGCTTGGCAGGAGCCTGATATAGCTGTCTCCTTAGAGGCTCTGACAGTGCCTGACTAATATACAAGTAGAGGCTCACAGCCATCCATTGGACTGAGCACAGGGTCCCCAAGGAAGGGGCTAGAGAAAGGACTCAAGGAACTGAAGTGGTTTAAAGTCCTATAGGAGGAACAACAATATGAACTAACCAGTACCCTCAGAGCTCCCAGGGACTAAACCACCAACCAAAGAGGGATGCTGTATTATTTGTCTCTAGTTCTCTAGTCTGTTTGAAGAAGTTGCTAGCTTCTCCAACAATTTGGCAAAGTTTATGTCAATGTCATTCTCGTTTGTGTGTGTGTGTGTGTGTGTGTGTGTGTGTGTGTGTGTGTGTGGAGAACCACTAAGTAGAATTTTCTTCATCCTAATGATCAGTGGTGGCACCAGTGATGTTGGGCTATGAAGGTAAATTAAATAAAGTATATCCAACTTCCTAATCAGTTCAATTTCTTCTTCCATGTTTTTCCATTTTCCTCTGCCTCTAATTGAGTTAGATCAAGTGTGGAGAAAGCCTGCTTCTACATAGCTGTTACCCAATCCAATAAAAGGTAGGTTTCCTCTTTGGCTCTAAAATTTGTTCTAGACCTTCAAATGTGTGGGGATTTTCCAGAATCCCTTTGACACCATTCTTTTCTTTTCAGGCTAATATTCCTTACCCACCCCCCTTTCCTATATGCAGGCTGCATAAGAATACTTATCTCCTCTGTGCAAAATCTTGTCCTATTTGCTGCAGGTCTGTCCTCGTAAATGGACTTAATTCTACTTTAGTGGTTATGTGAGTATGATTGGTTAAATGGCTAGGAGTTACCTTGAACTTACTGGCGGTTACCGGGAGAAAGATCTTGGAGTCGTTGAGGAGCTGACTTATCTCTATCAGCTGCTTCCTAATCCCCTTTGAATGGATTATTTCTCCATTTTTCTTTCTGCTAAGTTGCTGTCTAGCTATTTACCTTTTATTTTACTGGAGTCAATGTCTTTAGTTATTTTTCAGTAAGAACCCTGGGACTGCTAATGGGTCTGGTTTGTCTGGCAAGAGCTCAACAACCACTAGGGTGGACAATGGAACCTTAGGTTCCTTCTTGAGCTTAGGTAACTTTTGCTCTAGCAAGAGACATCTAACCTCAGGACTGTTCTCATCCTTTACATTCATTTTCTTAATTCATCTTATTAGTCTCTCCATTTTGTCAACTTGTTAGCCAAATAATAGAGGAATTTGGCTTCTCTTTTTCTGAAGTACCAATTAAGGTTTCTGGTAGAGTAGCCCTGATTTACTAGCTTTTCAGATTTAAGATCTACTCTTATTATTCTCTTGGCTATCCAGTTCTTCATGTACCTGGGCAAACTTATCACTCTATGCTATTTTAAGCCCAGAAGCCTGTGCCTTTGTGGAGAGAAATCATGCAGTCAAGAATTCACCCTTCTAGTGGTGAATCTGGGGATGCCCTTGCAATGCTAAGAAGTCACCTTAATGTCACTTTTCTAAGGCTGTCGTAAAAGATGCAACTGCCCTGAGTAAGAAAGTAGATACTCACAATTAGTATAATAAAAGTTATATTTTATTACTCTAAGGGTCATCATACAAGATTTATATTCCAAATTCCTATCCATGAACCTAATCTTGTTTCCCTGAGGTTGCTCACACGTGTGACCATACCTTAATTGAAGGTAGAGTTTAGCCTGTAGCAGAAGTCTCTGAGTTGAGGGTCAAGATCCTGGAGGACACTCTCTAGTTGCAGGGCAGATGTGCAAATGTGCAAATGTGCAAATGTGCAAACCAGAACATTGTTCTTGGTCTCTGCTTATATACTGTCTAGTGGGTATCAGAAGGTTCTAGGATTGTGTCTGTTTTTCTTAAGTGAGTGACATCACTGGGTTCTGGTTACCAGGTGTAGCCTTAAGTGTAGTGGAGATCCTGACTAAGCTTTTTTTACATTTCTAAAAGACTTTTTCCCCCATTCTCATTACACTGTTCTTGTTTACTCATGATCCTAAGTTAGAAACAAAAACAGGCCTACCATCCTGCTGTTTCGGAGCTGAGGGCACCAATGTCCCACTACCTTGTTCTTCTGCACATGAACACACAGCAATGCTTTCATTACAGACCAGTGTCTTGATCTTGGAGTTTCTTACCTCTAGGACAATGAGAAAAAAAAGGGTATTCATTAATCTGTTATAGTAGCACAAAGTGGATTTGAAGGCCTTGTAGTGTGTTCATGTGGCAGAAGAACAAGATGGCAAAACCATCTTCTGTAACTAACTTAACCTGAATAAAGTGGGAGGAGTCTTCACACATAATCATCTCCCAAGGACTCCATTTGTAAGTACTATCAAATCGCAAACTCCTGAATGTTGGGTAGGTCATTCTCAAACACAAACATTTGTCTTTGAGTTTGGTGTCCTTACCTCTGAAACAGGAGGATGACAAGCCTCTCTCACAACTTACCCAGTGACTCGCTCTTCACAATTCGGTATGTTACTCATCATAAAATAATAAGCACAGTCTTATAATCTGAAATCAATTATTTTTATCTCACAGTATTCATATGTAACATGAAATAAAGGGCAGAACTCGCTTTCAATTTATGCAGTGCCCTTCCACAGAAGGACAGTTCTACTGTATATATGCCAAGAGGATATCTAATCCCTGGGAACTGGTAGCTATAAATTCTTATTGTTAGTAAATAATTTGAATTTATAACTAAGACAGTACTTGGTGACCTTGACCCTGAGCTCTTTCCCCCATACTGTAAGTGGGCATTTGTGTAACATCCAGGTAGCTAATGATAACATTTACACCCACCTCACCCTTGTGTCAAGAATATTTTTTCCAGCTGTCTTTTGGAATTTCAATTATTTTTCTTAATTTAGAGTCCTTAGCTCTCATTATTTTAGTTTCTTTCTACTGATTGTATTTCATATAGTGCTCATGATGACACATAGTTATCATGGTAGCCAATACTTAAAGTAAAAACCAATGAATACAGTTAATATAGATATGTTCTTCTGAGATTTAAATATATTCCATGAACCCTATGCTGCAGGCATAATATTATTGCTTTCACTGTGCAGGAAAATTTACTGATCTCGGAGGAGTTATATTATTTGAATGAAAACACAACTTACAAATGACACAGTATAAATATCGCCCTACCAACCCCTTTGTGTGTGTGTGTATATCCATTTCTCTTTCTTTGAGTGAAAGTCAAACAGAAATTTTTACAACTGTGAATATTCAGTAGCTGTGATAGTTTTTGCCAATTTGATTCAAGTTAGAATTTTATGGGAAGAGGGACTCTATCTGAGAAGATGCTTTTATCAGATTGGTCTATAGGTAACTCTACAGAAACCTTAATTGGTGCTTCAGAAATAGAGAATCTGAATTTCTCTGTCATTTATCTAACAAGTTGCCAAAATGCAGAGGCTAAAAAGAGGAATTAAGAAAATGAATGAAACAGGATTAGAAAATTCCCAATGATAGATGAGAAAAAAACCATGTCTCTTGGTAGAGCAAAAGTTATCTAGGCTCAAGAGGGAACCTAAGGTCTGTAGGCAAGGTCAACCTGGGCATACTTTCCAAATTAATGATTAACATTTGAACTTCATGTGATACGCATGATTGTGGTGGTTTGAATACAATGACCCCTATAGGTTCCTATAGTTGAGTGCTTGGTGACTAGTGAGTAATCCTACACTTGAGAGGGATTTAGTAGGTGTGGCCTTGATGGCAGAAGGGTGTCATTGAGGCTGCGCTATGGGGTTTCAGATGCTGAAGTCAGGCCCAGTGTGTCTCTCTTCCTACTGCCTGTGGTTCCAGAAATAGAACTTTCAGCTCTGTCTCTTGAACCATGTCTGCCTGCATACCTCCATGTCATGCTGATAATGGATTAACTCTCTAAAACTATAAACCAGCCCCAATTAAATGCTTTCCTTTTTAAGAGTTTCTGTGGTCATGGTGTATCTTCACAGCAATAGAACTTTGACTAAGATGATTAGATTAAATTTATAATTTCATGAAGGTAAGTAATATTATGTATATTACATATACATATATGTACAAGTTTTATATATATATATATATAATGTATGTATATATGTATATATATTACGAAAGAAGACTTTCTTTCTTAAAGAAGCCCAGGAAAGTATCAGCTTATCCCAAGAGTTTATGTTTCATCCAGAGCCTAAAAATCTCCACAATATAGAAATGTAGTGACACTGTCTGGAGTGTTTGTCTTATTTGTCATGAACATTTGTACTTAAAAGACAGACTAAAAACAGATGAGCTGAAGTTGGAAGGAGAGAAGGTGAATTAAATTTGGGTCTTATTTACATTTTATAAATCCAAATGATCATTCATTAAATTTAAAACAGAGATTCTAATGCTAGAATGTCATGAGTGAATATTCATTCCACATCTTACTTTACCGAGCAAATTGAGACTCACTAGAACTTTCCATGTATGATCATATAATATTTATGTTATTATTATTAGAATAACATTTTCAAAAGACTCTAAGTATGAATTGTCCCGATTATTCTTGTTAAACATTTTTTCTGGTTGTCCCAAATCTACTTACGAAGAAAACACTCCTTTACATTTCTGTACACAATGTTTATCTGTGGGCAGCTTTTGCTATATCCGTCAATGAAATTAGAACATCTAAGGCAAAGGAGTTTAGGACTAGACTGAATATTTCTGAGTCTTTGAATATTATCACATACCTCTTCCATATTGAGTGACAGCAGCTGTTTCACGCAGTTCTCATCATCTGCCCAGGAATGAGCACCTGAACATTTATAAATAGACTTCACGCGACCCATCACAGCCCTCATCCCTTATATAAATAAGCAGAGACCTAGAGAGGTGATGTGACTTTCCCAAGATCATTCACTTGTTTCACAGCAGAACTGAACTTAAGCTTTAGTTTTCTTAGGGCACAACCTCACCATTACTCTCTCTTAGAGTGCATGGGTTATATAAAGGCTTTACCTACAGTATCCCTAAGGCCTTCTAATGCATTTATATGCACATTTATGTTATTACTAATACCTTCTATAGGTATGGCATTACTTTTTACATAAGCAGAGAATGAACAGCATCCTCAATACTCTGGGAAATACTACTAAACAACTAGAAGGCTTCCTCATTTTTTCAATACAATGTTTTCATTAATTCTTTGAGAATCTCCTACAGTGTCACTTGGTGATATTCACCACTAAATACTCCAAAACCTTTCAGCTCTACCTCCTACCCCTACCCAACATTGTTCCCTCCCTTTTTTGTAGTTTTTTTTTTAAACCTACCTACCTAGTCCAACTCATGATGCCCATATATTTACGGGTATAGAGCCACCTACTGGATCATTGTCGACCTACCAGGGGCCACATTCTTAAAGAAAATTGGCTATCCCTTGCCCAGTGTCTATCAACTGTCCATAGTTCCTTAGTTAGGAGTGAGGTTTCTCGGTCCATTCTTACGAAACTCAATTATTTCCAAAAGTATGGCTCAGTTCCTTTAGTAGGTGATACATGGATAGGCACAATGATTGTATGAGGTACTTGCACAGTTTTGGCATAATAATCCCTGTAAACTAGCCACAGCAGTACTAGAATGTTGATAGGCTTGATCCAGGGAATGTCTTGGGCGGGCCACCAACATTGCTGTGAGCTTATGGGTCCAGTGATCTTGTCATGTCCAGAGACAGCATTTCAGTCATTTCCTCTCTAGCCCCTGTCTCTTCAGGCACTTCAACCTCCTCTTCTGAGATGGTTACTGACAGCTGTGAAAGCCGACATAGACTTTCCATTTGCAGATGGCCATTTCACCAGTGCTGGCTCAGTGCTTTGCTCAGTCAGCGTTTTCTGCATTAGCTACCACCTACTGCACAAAGAAACTCCTCCCATGAGATAGAGAAATGCACTAGGATATGGGTAGAGATGTATGTACTTAAAGAACAGTACTGATACTATGTACATTTAGCAAAATTACTGTAGTGCTATTAATCTTCCTCTGTTTAAAATGTTGAATTCACTGTCATCTATTTCAGGGTAGGAACATATTGTAAATAGCAAAAAAATACATTTCTTACCTAGTTTGCTCTATTTTATTTCAGTGTAGCTGCTCTAATGTCTTTAATTAACAATTTTCCATAGTTTATCTTTCTCATTAAATATTCCTGATATAGATCAAACCATGGAACTACCTAAAATAAATACAGACACAATAGTTCTCATGATTGTATTATTTGTGCCATTTAATACATTCTTTTTTTTTTTTTATCTTGGTTACTATACAGATAACTAATTACTTTAGCAGTTAATGAGCATTTAGTTCCCATTGGCTAGGTATTGTAAGGAGATTATGACACCAACATTGTGCAAAGACCATATACAATGGTCGTGCTTATACAATGTCACTGGTAAAGGAATATATGACTTTTTAAAAAAATGTTTTTCAAAACGTTGGGAATTTTGTAATGATCAACTTCTCACCTATAGATAATGAACAAGAATGTGGAGGCTTATTATTCTTTCTGTAATCTGAGCCTTAATAGTTCCCTCATATATCATACGACACTTTTTTGGATATTCTTTTTTGAGTTTTGAAATTTGTTTTTATTTACATTCATTAGGAATAAAATCAGTTTTATGCAAGTAAGTTCAACTTCTTAATAAAAAACTACTATATGGTAAAATTTAAATAAGTATCATTAATATTTCTCACTGTGAGGTCATTGTTTACTGTGACCTCTTGTTCCATACTGAAGGGCCCTGAATCGTTCTCTTGGTATTAATTGGAGTAAATATGCCTCAGTACATCAGCTTGTTTTATGCACTGCACTTGAACATACTGGTCACGGGAGACTAAGACAGAGGGTTCCAGAAGTTGGTGGTTTGGACTATTTTTTATTATTATCTTTAATCTTTCCTCACAGTCCAGTTGCTATCACTATCCCTTTGAGCCCTCCAACAGTCCCCCATCCCATTCCTCCTCCCCTGTCTCAAAAAGGGGTTCTCATACCCCCATAGACCTCTATACCCCGCCAGACCTCCCCACTCCCTGGGGTCTTTCAAGGGCTGAGTGAGTCTTCTCTCACTGAGACCAGATCAGGCAGTCCTCTCCTGTATATGTGTGAAAATGAATGTGCTTCACATTAGAAGAAATGGAAAGTGCTTATCAAAGTACAAACCATGTGCTTGTGAAATGCTAACTGCTTTATGAAATGGGCAATTACATCTATAAAAAAGCTCACTTTGTGTTATTTTTTACAAAAATATTATTAAACTATTTTAAATGTAGGGTATGTGAACTATGACAATAAAATATAGTATTCTTAATTTTCTACAATGTAGTCATGGGTCCTGCACTGAATGAAAGCCAGTTCCTTTTTCAATTGAGAATAAAGCAAGTAGACTTTTAAGCTTCGTAGAGCCAAGACTTACATCATGAACACAGGGGCTACTTATCACCAAAATGAACATGGGCATGGTTGAGAAGAGAAAAAGTTGTTCTAGTACTTTCTAGCCAGAAAAAGAAATGGGATAAAACAACAAGTTTAAAATGAGTTACTCATTACTTGGCATGCTAGAAATAAAACCCAGCTCCTACATTTTAGGAGTCTACTCTTTACCAGAATGAATAGTTTTATGAATAATGAAAGTATGGCAAATGTCTTTGAGTGGTAAGGGCAGTGTCATATGATACTCCCATCTGAACTTTTTATCCTTTTCATGGTGACAATGCAGGGGTTATGCTTCCCTAACTACGAAGTTGGGGTAATATAAGGGTGCCCTTTCCAATTATTAAGTGCCAGATATGTATGTGAGTTCCTGTTTTGTATGCCTATTCTGTTTTCATCTCTGTGTCTCAACAAAGGCATTTTCTCTTTATGACTTCCCTTTTGAAGGAGTGAGGGTAACCTTGTAAATGAAACACACAGTCTGATCAGAAATCTTTTTGTAACCTGTCTAACTTGCCTGTAAATCACGTCTGTGGCAATTATTAATCCTAAAGTCTGCTTCAGACATTTTAGGATCAATTTCTTTTTGTCCTCCTCCTTGTCCTCCTCCTCTTCTTCCTCCTCCTCCGTTGTTCAGTTTCCTTTTCTTTTTCTCTCCTTTGACATTGCAGCCTAACATTAATATAGATCCAGCTGGTTATAGTTTTTAACTTAGGAGTTGAGAACAGGAAAACTTTGGCTAAATATAACCATAGTCAAAATTGTCAGACAGCTGTGTTTAAATGATAGCTTCAACTCTTCATTTTTTCCTAAGACCTATGATATTTTGGATTGCTTTATGTAAAACATTTGTGTGTGTGTGTGTGTGTGTGTGTGTGTGTGTATGCATATTTAAGAGCAACTGGTACTTGGTAAATAATAATCTGAGTTACCAATAGTTCTTTGTTCTGTATTCAATGTTTGGTTTTGAGTGACTCTTTTACTTGCTTATTAAACAAAAAAATATATCATTTACATTTGGATGTTTACTCTTTTCAGTTAAACAAGGAAATTGGTTGTCATTATTGACCATAGAAAAATTAGATGGAAAACATGTCATTTTTCTAAAGCATGAATGACACTTCAACTTTCTATATTGTCTTTGCACTGCATGCTGTGTATGAATTTTAGTGATGAGTTTTTGTAATGGTGCTATTTTTTTAACAAACTAATTTGCCCAATGTATTTCGCACTGTGCTTTAGAATTTGATTTACTTCTCTTCTCCCCTACATGGAACATCAATGGCACATTATAAAACACAGGAGAAGAATTCTCCTAAGGCAATGGGATGTGATTTCATGCTAAAATAAGAAACAAGACTTTAAACCTCCGTTTAGTGAAGTCTTTCCTTTGCTGCCTCTTAAAAGGGACTATGATCACTGACCTAAGCCTGAGTACCCTCTGTGACATCTTAAACTTTTTTAGTCTAGTCTAGGTCTTATATTAGACACTCCCATTGTTAATACCTCTCAAGGATTTTTTTGTCCTCTGCTTTTTTCTATTTTTAATCTTTTCTTCCAGAGCTTTCCCCTCGCCTCTATAGATGGTAAGCTGTAGCCCTGACCTAAATTCTAGCTTTACATATGCAGATGTTGCTAAACATATTTTTGTTGGGTGCTGTGAAGTTAGAAAAGCTCCAAACTTAATACTTGATGCTTTATTTTTTATGATTATATACATTGCTAAAGAAAAGGAAAAAGCTCCAGTATGCTTTCTCAAATAAGCATTTTTACTTTATGAATGCCTGTGTAGGAAGCTAGTTCATATGACATTTTAAGCTGAATCGTATATGCTCTGCACTTCTAAAGCTGTAAGACTGTACATACATCAGTGCATTGTTGTGTTTTCACTGAAAATGTTTCAAAGATTACCTTGTGTGTGTGTGTGTGTGTGTGTGTGTGTGTAGGTAGTACATGTGCATGTTGCAGCAAATGGGTGGAGGTCAGAGGAAGGACAGCTTTGATTGTGGTTTCTTTCCTTTTACCCCTTGGTTCCTGCAGATCATACTGAGTTCATCGGGCTTAGAGAGAGGCTCCTTCCTAAACTGAGCCATCTCACAAGTTCTTCTCCCAATTTTCTATCATTTTTCATGAATGAAGCACAAATCATCCTAACTTTGTAAAGTGGATACACACACACACATACACACACACACACACACACACACACACACACACACACACACACACACAATTGATGTTATTGTTGTTCTCCAAATCTTCAGAACTTTTACATCTTGCAAAACAGAGGCTCCATATCCTCTGGACATAATACTAATGACCTCTATTCTTTCTATTTCTAGAAGCTGTACTACTTGTATACCTCACCTATATGGAAAATTAAGTCTGTTTCATTTTATACCTGTCTTGTTTTATTTAGTGCACTGACTTCAGTGCTTTTTATTGTAACATACTTCAGGGCTTCCTTCTTTCTTTTAATGATAACACAATATTTCAGTGTACATTTGTGTGTGTATGTGTGTGTGTTTGTGTGTGTGTGTGTGTGATTTTCTTACTCATTCACCAATTGATGGCTATTGAGATTGCCTCTATCCCATGTCTATTAATGAACACTACAGTAAGACATCTGGGGGTTTAGGGATCTTATTGTGAACTTGATTTCAATTCTCAAAAGCATATGTCTAAAGCAGAATTGCTCATTTCATAAATCTATTTTTATTTCATTTTGAGGGACTTTTCTACTGTGTTCATTAGAGGCAGCACTATTTCAGCCTCAAAAGGACTGCATAGGTATTTCATTTTGTCCATATCTGTTCTGTCAACTGTTTTCTTTTCTAATACACCAAAATAATATGTTTTATGGGTGTGGTATGATATTTTAATATAGTTTTGCACATGAAAACTGAAGTAAGCATACACCTTCCATGTTATTAAATAGTTACCATTTGCCTGGAGTGAAGAGTTAGACATCCTTTCTTCCAGCTCTTCTGAACTGCACATTATTGTTATCTGTGCTAACCTTACTGAATCAAGGAAAGTCAGAAATTATTTTACCTACCTAATTACAAATTTATGGCTCATTGAATTTTACAATTCTTAGTCCCTGCTATATTCAGCCTCTGGGATTTAGCCTCCTACTTTCAAACTTTTTGAAATCAGCATTTCTGGTTTCTGTAGAAGGGGAAATTATACAAAATATATGTGTCTTTTTGGATGTAGCTTAGCTTAATTAACCTGATGATCACTGACTTCAGCCACATTATCATAGATGACAAGATTTCATTGTTTTTATGGCTGAATAGAATTTAATCATGTCTTTGTTATGTGAGTCATACATGCTTGATTTTGCTCAAAAGACCATACCCTGCCATTTGTTTTCATTCATTTCCTGATTTATTTTTGCATCTGTTTTCCTTGTCCTTGTTAAGAATAAAACCAAACATGGTAGCCTACCCGATGGGCCAGAAGTATAGATATGGAATAGGTAAATGGAGCAAAAGATGATTTCACAAATGCATCAAAGAGAAATCTGACAAGCACTAGGATTGGGAAAAAGAACGCAAGATTAATAGAGATGAAACTTCATTGAATCTGAGTGTCAGAGAGACTTCTAGGAAAAGAAGCTAATTGATTTGCTGTCTGAAAGATGCATACAGGTGGAAAAGGCTAGGCAGTCATGAAGAAAGATATGGAGGCTGATAGAGAATACAGCATAGGCTAGAGAGTTCACATAGTTCATATGGCCTCTAAGGGTCTGGGCAAAGAGAGCTTGTCAAAGAAAGCAGTGGAGTAAAAGAGGATAGGTAGTTTCGCTACAATACAAAGAGCATTTGTTAGATTTTTTTTTGTGTGTGTGTGTGTGGGGGGGTATAGAGGAGTAAATCATTTTAACATATGTTTTGCTTTTAATAAAAATGAATTATTGAAACATTAAGTAGGGAGGAAGAAGTAGCGAGCAGACAAGGCTGGCAGGTATGTTATAGATGGCAAAATAAATATATCTTTAAGATTTAAGAATGAGATTTATACAAAATAATTGAACAGTATGTGGTGGGGAGGGATGCCACCTACTGTCAGCACCTTTTTCTATTCCCACAAACACGGTCGTATTCTTCTTTCCTGAGTCTGGGCAGCTCTATAAGAGATGTGGGTTTGGAAGCAAAATGATAAATTCAATCTGCTGGGCTTGAATTTTCTTGAGGTCATTCTGTCTGGACACTGAAAAGAGCTGATTGGATGTACTTGTCTGGATTCTGAAGAGAGATCTTGACTGATGGTAATGATGCAGGGGGCACAGATCATCCAAGGACCCTTTGCGTTAAGAGGTAATGGGAAGACCACTAAGGCAAAGCATGCAGACCCAGGCAGAGATGTGACTTTGAGAATTTTAACAGTGCAGCCAAAGTATACTTAGAAGCAGCCAAGGGCAATGAACTTATCTATCCCCCTCCTCTTCCTCCTCTTCTTCTTCCTCTTCTTCCTCCTCATCCTCCACTTTCTACTTCTCTTTTATCATTTTTACTGTTAAAACTAACTTAACTGTTAAATTCCTTTCCCCAGAGACACTTGATGGCTCTGTTTCTCCTTCTGGGGTCTAGAGGTCCAGTTCATGCTTGCTTTCCATGTGAGAGGAGATTTAGGAAGTCTTTGCTCTATTGTTTTGTGAAGTACAGGAAATATCTCAGCTCACAAGGTTGACTAGAAAAATGAGTCCCTATCATTAATTTATAATTTAGATAAGCATCTTTCATCTTCTATTAATGTGAAAATCTTACTGGCATTGGAATTTTTAAATTATTCATTTTATATCTTGAGATTATAATATATTTACATGATTTATCTCTTTTTTCTTCTCCCAAACACTCCCATATTCTCATTCTCTTTTCAATTCATGGCCACTTTCTCATGAATGGTTGTTAAATACATGTCTCTATGTGTATGAATATATACATACATAATGTATTCCTAAATATATAAATACAATCTGATCCGTCTGTATAATGCTACTTGTATGTATGTGTTATGATTTTGTAATTATTAAACATCTATTTTTATGTTAATATAATGTGCTTACCAGATACTTCCTGAGTATCCCATACTTGATATTTATTTTTCTATGTTTTCTTTATTACAGAAAACAGGAGAAAGGGTAAGTTCAGCATGTGAGCCATGAAGTTATTAATCTTTTTTTGTGTTACTTTCTCCCCAGGCATTTGCATTTTAATTAAAAGATAAATTCTTTTTAAATCAAAAGAAGAGATATTAGAATATAAACTATAGTAACAAAATCTTTTTAGAATGAGTCCAGCCCTTCAGTTATCACCCAGTCCACTAATCGTCCTGAGCAATTTTCTAGTAGAAACTAAACTGTAGAATCTGCTTGCTGGAAATCTGTAGATAAAATGTGGGCATTGTCATTCATGTTTTCTGTTTTCCCTAAACAAATGTCTGTATTTCTTTTTCTATTCTTCTAGAGTGATCTCCCACAGTGTTGTAACAGAACTGTTGTGTGTTTCAAGGACATATTTTTAGGGCAATTTTAAATCTCCAAGTTTTCGGACAAAGGAAATTAAAACATTAAGAATAAAACCCAAATTTCCCTTGAGGTCTCACTTCTGCCCGCTGGGTCTCACCTTGCTTCTCCTTGGTTCTTCTAACCTCAATTACACTTCATTAAGACGATTGCCTATTCGACCACCCTCTCTGAATTGTTAAAGCTCTCCTTGAGATGCTTTCTGGAGCTCCAGTAAATGCTTTGTGTTGCTGCTGAGCTTTTTTGCCATCTGTGCAATCATCTTGACATCCATTGACAGAGAGAGGAAAAAATTCAAGGCCATACAGGAGTGAAGGAACTCAATAGAAATGAGCTGGGATTCAGTGGTGTGGGGTGGATCCAAGGATAACTAGAAATCGAGCTTCTATTTTTATTTTGGAAATTTCTTCAGTCGTTAAAATTACCTAATAATTATTGCCTGAAAAATACTCCACAAACCCATAGCCACAATTGAATGCATTTTATGGGTTCAATATGAAAATTAACAATCAACTCTGAAAAAAAATCATATTGAGGTGAATGTCAGGAGGCAGGTGTTAAACTCATATTAATCTAAGTGGTCATATGAGAAACGTTACATTTTACCACCATGACAGTTTAGCGCCCAAGCATCAAGTTTCCTGCATCTTTGGATTTGCCTGAATTCTTCTCTCTCATAAGATAATCTTTATACATATTAATTATTTTGGCATTGTACCCTGCAATGAGTGCTATTTTAAACCTGAGGATGAGCTATATAAATCCCAACACTTAGGAAATAGAAGCCAAATGGAGTATTTGAGGAGTTCCAGGCCAGTCTACTTTACATTAAAGATCTATTTCAAAGAATATGAGTTACATAAAGCTGCACCAGGATGGGCCCGTTCTACAAAATGTGGGTGATTTTAAAAGATAGTGATCTTGTGAGAATTAACATATGATAAATGAAAAGAATATCTAAAATTTATTTCTTCTTATTATTAATGATGTTGATACATTTGGGAATAAGCCTGTGGTGCTAAAAAAGACAATGTAGAGATGTTGACTTTAAATTCATTGAATTTCTTTAGTAAAAATGTAAATAGCAGCCAGAAATACTTGAGGGATTGTTTGTGTAACAATAAATTAAGATTCAACATTGTACTTTATGAATATTAGTAATGCATAGAATTCTTTGAATAAGTGCAAGGTTTATTATTAAAGTTGCAGTTTGGGATCCTTAGAATAAAGGACAAGGTGATGAGTCTCTCTGTGTCCTTACTTTACCCCATGGAGAAATCATTGCATGAATGCTCTTGTCAGCTCAAAGGCCAGGAAAGTCACCATGACCCATTTGGGATGTGTACACCAGCTGGTGCATGATTTAATATGAGGCATCATAGTTATACAATTTCTGAGGACCCAAAATCATTCCTGTATGGTAGCAATTCTGTAATGACCATTACAAACAGAATTTAGAGCTAATCTTGTTTATACATTCAAAGATTTGGGCCACAGAATAAGGCATTGCTTCACAATAACGCTTACAGACAATCCTTTATGAGGATTTAGTATGCATTTCAAAACAAGTCCAATTTTCTGAGCTATGACCATCACTTGCACATAAGACCTTAAGTGAAAGGTTGGATGCAGAAGGAACACAGCCTGAAGTAAAGTTTTGCATTCCATACTCAATTCTACTCGCAATAGTCTGTTACGTGTTCTCAATGTATGACACATCTATCCCCTGAACTCATTAGTGGAAGGTGTGACACATAATTTTCCTAGCTAGATGTCACATACTTAAAGAGGAAGATAAATTTAGAAAATCAAACTTATGATTTATAGTTACTACCCAAGCAGGGATGATGAGAGTGGAGTTTAGTTAAGTGATTAATACAATCCACCCAGGTGAACAGCATCTTGTGAACTAGAAGGAAGTCATTAATGATGATAAAATTGAAGAATCAATTATAAGAGTACAATTTAACCTTTCCTTGTAGTAATTTGAGAATGCTTACAATACATCTTTGGCTTTTTTTTTTTTGAAACAAATAGGACCTCATATCACTTAAATAAAAGCAGGAACAATCTTATTAGAGGAAAACACTATAATCTTCATTTCATATATAGAATTTAGCTAAAAGTATACATATAAGAAGAGAATGTATTGATGAAACTCATTGGAGGGTGTAAGAGAAGAAGTACATGAGGGAGAGAGACCAAGAAGAGAAGGATAATGTGGAAGGAATATGAAGCAAGTGCACGGTGCACATGTATAACAATATTGCAATGAAATTCAGTACTTTATACAATGAACTCATTCCAAATAAATCTTAGCAAACTCTAAAACGAAATTACCTAAAACTGACATTATATATGACCATTAGTCTTCATGAGTGGGCATAATTAGTTACTTTTCTGTTGCTATGATAAAACGCCATGACCAAAACAATGTAGAGACAAAGGTATTTTTTTGGAATTGTGCTTTCAGAGAGATAAGAATCCATCATGGTGACAAAGCATGTTAACAAGAGGCAGGCCTGGCATCACAAATAGGAAGCTGAAAGCTCACATCTTAAAACACAAGCTCGAAGCAGAGAGAATGAACTGAAAGTGGCTTGAAGTTTTTAACTCTCAAAGCCCACCTAAATACATGCAATGAAATGTATTTAAAAATAAAAATACAATACCTGCTTAGCAATGCAAGGCATTTCATGCCATATTAAATTTCTCTTAGATATGAGTGCTACAATACAACAAACACAAGCTCATATTGTCAAGAACATAAGTTGTGATCAACTAGTTTTCTCAAGAAATTACAAGGTAAATAATATTCCCATTTGTTGTAATGTAGGAGTTTGGGGGTAGAGAAAGGTGCTTGAGTGACAGATACACACTGAAGCTGTCACTTATTCCTCATCCTACCAACATCTTCTAGGTTTCATGTTTCCAGCAAAGTCTTTCTTCAGAATATATACCCAGTATTTTGTAACAAGTAAGGCCAGGAAGTCAATGTAGCAGAATATGGAGTCCCCTGAGTTGAACTGAGTTGATACCAGCCTGAGTCATTTGTTCTCCACTGGCCAAGATTAAGAAAGCTCAAGCATTGTAATACGTAATACTGCTGCTGAGCTGACATACTCACGAGACAAGGTATATGTCCAATGACTCATAGTACAAGAAGCCATGATAGTCTTCTAACACATTCTTAGAGCAGGCCTACTTGAATGAGAGATTTTGAGGAAGAGGGGTGTTAAAGGTTATATAAATATGAAATAGCTACATATATTTTATATAATATATACATAAGAAATGAAAACTAAGAATTTTTAAAGGCTTTCAAAGAAATTTTGCTTTCTGCATAAACATTTATGTATACCATGTTAGATACTCAACTATAAATTTTCAATTTTTTTAAGTTGATTTAAAGTTTGTGCATATTAATGAAGGCAATGTGAAACGTTTAATGAATATTAACATTGTAGAATGTTTCAGTCAGATTAATTATATTTGTTCCCACAACATTATCACTTATTTAAGGTAAAAAGCCTCACAATCATTAAGTGTAGTCTTTGGAAATATGTAGAATGTAAGTGTTCTGGTAATTGATAAGATTATATCACATATATTGGAATCACTTCACAAGTAAGTGTATTTATCAGTTACTTTCAGCCAAGCACTTACTTTCCAAGAGAGTAAATGTTGATACTTCATTTTAAAATAGTATTTTTAATTTTTTTGTTGAAATTTTCATAAGTTTATACAATGTATTTTGATCAAATCCATCCAGCTTTGCCTCCCCTCTAAGTCTAAGTTAGTGCTTTCCAAATGTACATGGGTATATGACTATCTACTGGGGCTTGAGAATGTCCCAACTGTGATGTTCTCAAAGGAGAATCATTTTTCCTGCTTCAGCATCTGACAACTGCTAATACCTCCATCAATCATAGAGGACTTTGAGTCATCCCTTCTTTAACCAAGACGGAGTTATGACTGGTTTGATCTTCTGTAGAACTTTCTCATGCAGGTACAAATCATCTCTATGACCCTCTTGTTGATCCCCCAAGAGGGTCAACATACATAAATATCTAAAAAAGTATAGTTTATGAAAATTCACAGTGGTTCTTATGAGAAATATATTAAAGATTTCTTTGCAGGGTCAGTGACAGAAACATGTGTTGATAAACACTGATCTAATTTGTTAAATCACTTAAGTTTAAAGATTGATTTTGAAAGTATGATGCTTCTCTAATAATAAAGTAGATAACTAAGTTTCATCCTGTGGCAGTCTCTCTGTATTTGATGTTATTACAGAGACCCAGTAAGGGAGAATGAAAAAGAAAATCATTGGTATTTTTAATACTATTTCCTATACAGAAAACAAAGTAATGCCATGATTATTGATTAAAGGGCATCAACCAGAGATCAATATATTTTTATTTTATTGGTTAGAAATTACATTATGATCATGACTTACTAGATCTATTAAATGATTCAAAGTTGAAGCATTATGTGGATATATTATGGAAAAATATTTAGTCATAAATGAGATATAATGAAGTTAACATAAATGTAGAGAAAATATAATCACTGCCCATTATATAAAGGCATCAATAGTTAGTCTTCAGAGGAATGAAAATGGTTCCAAGTTAATGAGTAGTGCTTATTGGAAAAGAATATCCAAGCTATGAAGTTGCGGTGCCATTACCTGAAAGGCCACTAATGGTAAATATATTGATTCTAAAATCATTTCACCTTTCCATTTACTCCAGACTTTTGATAATTTAGCTGATGATTTTACACTGGTGTGTATTTGTGTGTGTGTGTGTGTGTGTGTGTGTGTGTGTGTGTGTGTGTGTGT
>JADRCD010229544.1:18857-30266 GCA_019843815.1 Montemys delectorum
TGTGTGTGTGTGTGTGTGTGTGTGTGTGTGTGTGTGTGTGTGTGTGTAGATGCATACCTATACTTCTGGATGTGGAAGCCAGAAGTCAGCAATGAATTCTTGTTCCCTAGGAACTATCTATTTTGTTTCTTTAAGACAAAAATATCTCATCAGGCTTTGGGACTTCCCTCTTGGGCTAGTTAGCCAGCAAGCCCAGCTAACTTGTCTGTCTCCTTCCCTGGCAAGGAAATCATATATGTGTGCCACAAAACCTAGTTTTTCCTATGGAAGCTGGGGTCACACTCAGGTCCTTGAGCTTAAGAGGCAAACATTTTACTAATTGAGCTGTTTCCTCAGCCTGAACTTGTTCTTCTTAATGGGAAAAAATATGTCATTCAAAGGACTGCATAATTAATTGCTTAATTCTGCTGGTTTAACATGGTGTTGGAGGGTGCCACAGACATTCTGTGTTCATATTCTGATGAACCAAGCTGTTTTGACAGCACTTTACAACTTGAGTCACAAGAGGTTTAGAAACAGGCTCCTTTTCAAATCTTGATTTACTTTTTGAAGACTTGATTAATAGGCTTGAGGTCTCTTTATTTAATGCTTCCCCATTTCTCACACATTCTCAGCACCCACCTTGTGAGATGACAGCACCCTTAATCTGGGCTTTACTCCCCCCACCCCCCAGATGATTCTTATATTTAGCCATGAACTTTTATGAACTTCATTGGAAAGGACTGAAGACTTACTGTCCTAGGTATGCTTGGGCTGTTGATTTGCTGAAGAAGTTGGCTTCTGCTCAAGGGGTCCAAATTAATATATGTGCAGTCAAATTCAGACACAATGTTCCTTTAATTAAATATTTACCAATTCATCTTTGATAATAGAATTGGTAGATTTATTCAGCATTTGATTTCCTTGTATAATATAGTGATAGTTATCTACCTTTTTTGTCCACAATCCTGATGGGCAATTGTTTACCATTGAGGTACTATTTGAATAGGCAACTGTTTGAGCAAATATTTTAACTGGAATACTAGGGTTGCTGGCTTTCTACATTGTATTATATGTGTCATATACTTGATAAGGTAGCATACTTTTTATTATAAATCAGACAGCATACATGTGGTGAATTGGGAAATTATAGATTTCATTCTCACATACCTAAGTAACTTTGAATACAGACAGTGTAAGTTAAAGAAATCTCAGATGTCATTTGAGTGTAGAAACTATGCTGATGATTCCAATTACTGAAGAGATACAATAAATTTGCACAATAAACTTGATAACTGGATTTTGGAAAGTGAACTTTTGCTCTCATAGTTGGCTACCAAGTTTCAAATTTTATGAAACAGATAGTTTTTAGGTACTTTTTTTCCTATTCTGTGATATAATATTCTAACAAAAACAATTTAAAGGAAAAAGGATTTCCTTAGCTTAAATTTCCAGGTTCCAGTGCATCACAGCAGGTAGTCACACTGGTAGAAACTTGAAATAGCTGGATGCAGTATTCATATGTATGAATGAGAACTGGACTCAGCTTCCTCTTTCAATTTTATGCCATCAAAATCCTAACCAGGGAATAGTTCCAAACATAATGTGCCCACCTTCTTGTCTTCCCACCTCAGTCATAACCAAGACTACCATTCATAGGCATGCCTACCAAATATCTTCTGGGTAATTTTCAGTTCTTTCAAGATGATGATTAATACCACCAGAGGAAGGATTATGTCTGTATTTTTAAATGGTACAATTTTACATATAGCACATTGTCAGAAGCAAAATGTGGATTCAGTAAGTGTTCACTTAATGATTCAACAGATAGATGCTATTATCCCTGACATATTATGAAGTTTTTGCAAAACTAATTTTGTCTTGTCAATTTGTCTCCACTAATTTAAAACCAACTCCTTCTCTAGCTTATGGGCTTTCCTTAGTCAGTGTTCTATTGCTGTGACAAGACACCATGACCCTGACAACTCTTATAAATAAAAACATTTAATTGAGGGATGGCTTTACATTTTCAGAGGTTAAGTCCATTATCAGAATGGCAGGGAGAATGGTGGCATACAGGTAGACATGTTGTGGGAGAAGTAGTTGAGAGTTCTACATTCAGATCTTGGAGCAATAGGAAGTGGAAGACACTTGGTTTGGCTTGAGCTTTTGAAACCCCAAAGCTTAGCCCCAGTGATACACTTCCTCCAACAAGGCCATACCTACTCCAATAAAGTCAAACTCTGAATCCTTCTCAAGTAGTGCTACTCTCAGTTGACTAAGTTTCCAAATTTATACACCTAAGTCTTAAATGACTTTTATTCTGTAATGTTATGTATTCACCTTTTGAATACTAAGAGTAATGTCTTATTCTTTATAAATATGTATGAATTGCATCATAAAGTAAAATTTAGTATTTTCTTTCAATTCCATGTGATATGTACTCTGGTCAAACCTGTGAAGATAGTACTTTCTTTTTTTCATTTCTTTGATTACCTTGAATTCTACTCCTCTTTATCTTCATAACACACATAACAGATTACTGCAGACTACAATTATCCTTCTGTGTTCTGCAGTACCAGAAATTTCTTACCACATAATTGTGTTTTAATACTCATTATCCAACCTCTCTTTCCTCCACAAATTTATCAAGTGTTTGAAGTTGCTACTATATACTAAGGTTTTTTTCAGCTTCAAAATATGATGATGACTATGAGTTGTCTATCTTTCCTTGTCTGGTATATGGCACCGTTACTTCTCTTCAGTTCCACCAACATTTTATTAAGTGGCAAGACTGCTGTTCCTTAGAGTAGAATAGTGTTGCACTGTGTGTGTATATATATATATATATATATATATATATATATATATATATATACCACAATTTCTGTATCTATTTCTTTCTTTTAAAAAAAAGATTAATTTTTTTATGTACATTAATGTTTTGGATGGATGTCTGAATATCAGATTGTCTGGAACTGGAGTTACAGAAAATTTTGAGCTGCCATGTCTGTGCTGGGAATTGAACCTGGGTCCTCTTAACCCCTGACTCTCCAGTTCCTACAGATGTTTCTTTCTTTCTTTAAGATTTATTTATTTATTTTATGAATGTAAGTACACTGTTGCTCTCTTCAGGCACACCAGAAGAGGGCATTGGTTCCCATTACAGATGGTTGTGAGCCACCATGTGGTCGCTGGCAATTGAACTCAGGGCCTCTGGAAGAGCAGTCAGTGCTCTCAACTGTTGAGCCATCTCTCCAACCCCCAGACTTTTCCTATGGAGGCACTTCCGCACTTGAGGCTCTCTCAGATGATTCTAACTTGTGTCAAGTTGATATAAAATTAGCAAGCACACTGCCCAGGAAACACAGTTCATTTTCCAGTATGTTCTACAGCCTCAGCACAGCATGTCAGGAACCGCTTTACTTCCCAGTAAAGTGCAGCCAGCTGTTCTCCTCTCCAACAGGGTCTGGATTCCAGGCTTGGCGGTTGGACAGGGTCTTTCTGTGACACCATGTCTGTTTCAACTCTAAGGCTACTCCCTCTGTTCTTTATCTACTTATTTAGATACAGGTATCAGGTCTCCGTGTGCATGTTCAGGAGACTGCCTGGCACACAGGGGCTTGGAAAAGTATCACAATCACTTCTATCATCATCACCAACATCACTACCACGTGATTAAAGCACGTCGACAGGTGCTCTAGAATAATCTTTCAGGTCTTCAATCCTATTGACATAGGAACCACATTCATAGATTCACTGCAGGCATCAGGATGGCGACATCTTGGGTAGGATTTTTTAGCCTACTAACCTTTTTAGTTTTACAGCTGAGAGAACACACATAAGGCCATACAGCTCAGACTTAGTAAACCTGGAAATCAAATTCAGTCATTTTTGGCTAAGGCTTTAACAGTGAGATAACCTGGTAATAACACTCCACCCCAAGCTCTATTGTATTTGGTTTGCAAAGAATATTTGACACAGGATAACTGCAAATACTACTGTGTGAAAGAAGAGCTAAGGCTTCCTGCCGGAAAGGGGGTGTCTTAGTTAGGGTTTTACTGCTGTGAACAGACACCATGACCAAGGCAACTCTTATAAAGCACAACATTTAATTGTGACTGGTGTACAGATTCAGAGGTTCAGTCCATTATCATCAAGGCGGGAGCTTGGCAGCAACCAGGCAGGCATGGTGCAGGAGGAGCTGAGAGTTCTACATCTTCATCTGTAGGCTGCTAGTGGAAGACTGACTTCTAGGCAGCTAGGGTGAGGGTCTTAATCCACGATCACACTACTCCAACAAGGTCACACCTACTCCAATAGGGCCACACCTCCTAAGAGTGCTACTCCCTGGGCCAAGCATATACAAACCATTACATTCCACTCCTGGTCCCTATAGGCTTGTTCAAACACATCTGTCTATGGGGGCCATACCTAGCCATAGCATAATAAAAAAATAGATTTAGTCCAATTTCCAAAGCCCCGTAGTCTATAGCAGTCTCAACAATATTAAAAGTCCAAAGTTCAAGATCTCTTCTGAGATTCATCCAATCACTTTACTGTAATCCCCAAAGCAAGACAGGAAACCAGCTGGGCAAACTCTGAATCTTCATGTCTGATGTCAAAGCCGTATTCAGATCTCCAACTCCTTTTTGATCTTTGTTGACTGCAACAAAGTTCTTTCACCTGGGCTGGTTCCACTTCTGTTAGCAGCTTTCCTCAGCAGATAGCCCACAGCTCTGGCATATCAAATATATTGGAGTCTCCAAGGCAACTTCAATGTTACAGCTGGTGTTCACATATGATCCTCTGGGCTCCTCCAAAGGGCTGGTATCACTTCTCCAGCTCTGCCCTCTGTAGCACTCTAAGCTCAGGTTGATCTACTCCACTGCTGCTGCTGTTCTTGGTGATCATCTCACGATACTGGCATCTCCAATACACTGGTGTCTTTGCTGGGACTAGGCTTTACCAATAGTCTCTTATAGGCTATCTTCATGGTGCCAAGCCTCAAATCCTTTGCATGACCTCTCCAGTCCTGGCCCATCAATTGCAAACTGAGGCTGTACTTTCATCAATGTCCTTCCATGGCCTCTCACAGTGTCAAGCTTCAGCTGCTCTTCATGACCCCTTCATGCCTTCAAAACCAGGGCCACCTGGGTGACTCTTACACATTACCAAGCCCAGTTGCAGGACAAGGTACAGCCTTGGCTATCTCTGGAACACAACTTCTTTGTGCTCTCAGAGAACACTTCCCAGAAGATTTTCCCTCAGTGATGCTGGTCTCTTCTTAATCACCACCAGTTTTTCTTAGCTCTAGTTAGTCAGAATTAATTGTCCCAGTAGTCCCTTCTATTTTTCACTCTAAAGCCAGAGCTGCATTGCTAAAGCTGTCTAGTTCTGCTGCTTGTTGTAGGAACTGGAACATGGCCCCCTTGTTCTATTACATTATCACTAGTTTTCTATTTTCCAACTCTTTCACTGCCTAAGCTTGGCTGTCCTGGATCTTGACCTTGAACTCAAGAGATTTGCATACCTGTCTCCTAGGATTAAAGGTGTGTACCACCAAGCCTGGATCTAAATTTAGCTGGGTAGAATCTTGCCCCAAAGTTTCACTCCCTTAGTCTACTATCTCCTAGAACACAGAATTCAGCTCCATTTCATTTCCTGGTGCCCCTTTAATACTCAAATCATATATATTTTTCCTTTCTAAACTTGCTACACTTGTTTAGAATGCTCTTCATGACACGTAACCAGAGAATAAAGTCTCTACTGGGCATTTCTGAGACTTCCTTTGTCAATTAATATAAATCTCTTCACATTAGCTTCAGGTAGAATCTTCAGACAAGGGCAAAAAGCAGCCACATTCCTCACTAAAATACCACAAAAACAGTCTCTAAGCCACATACTGAAGTTCTTCTCCTCTGACACCCCTTGGGCCAGGTCTGTAAAGTTCAAACTACTCTCAACAACAAAGTCTTCCATATTTCTACTTAAATGGCTCATCAAGTCTCTCTTAAAGCATTCCACCACTTTCAAATCCAAAATCCTCAAATTCATATTTTTCCAAACAAAAGCATGGTCAGGCCTATCACAGCAATACTCCACTCCTGGTACCAATTTCTGTCTTAGGGTTTTACTGTTGTGAACAGACACTGTGACCAAGGCAAGTCTTATAAAAGACAATATTTAATTGGAGCTGGCTTCCAGGTTCAGAGGTTCAGTCCATTAACATCAAGGTGAGAGCAGGGCAACATCTAGGCAGGCATAGTGCAAGAGGAGCTGGGAGTTCTATGTCTTCATCTGAAGGTTGCTAGTGAAAGATTCTATTTATTTCTTTGAGGGATGCTTAGATTTGTCTTTCCTCTCTTTCATATTCTTATCAGAATTTGTTCATTTGATAGTAGTTATTCTTACTTGGTGAGTTGATATAACAATCTAGTTCCAACTTATCTTTCAAGAATTGTTAAAATACTGAGCATTTTCCATATGTTTATGAATCCTTTGTTCTTTCTTAAAGATATCAGAACCATTTCTATATCAGGTGGCTTGTCTGTAAGTTTTTTTCAGCTATTAATGTATTTTAGACATTGATCCTTTTGCTGATCGACAGTTTACGTGCACCTGTTCCCCTATTCTGTGGGATGTGTTTTTATTCCTTTGATTATTTCCTTGATTTTTAATTTAAAGTAAATTTTAATGTTCTATTTTTGCTTTCCTTTCACTTTCGGGGTCTTATGAAACAAATATTTTAGGTGTGTATGTGTCGGTATGAATTGATTATCAAGGGTGGTGGACACAGAGATCACTTGTGAGGCTTCTGCTCATTAACCAAGCTTTTATTTAAAAGGCTTTATTTTCTCCAGTGTGTCTTTCTGACCCTTGGGATGAAACTTCATCTATATTTGTGTGGATTTATTTCTGAGATTTACATTCTCTGTCACATTAGTCTATGTGCCTGACTTTATGGTAAAACTCTGTTATTGGCTACTATTACATTGTAATATTTCTTAAAATAGATTATAAGGTTCCTAGGTTTGGCCTTTTCACTGAAGCTTGTTGTGACTACTCCAATTTTTCTGTTCCATGTGGTCATTGATACCAGACTTGTCAAGAAAACGGTATTTTAGTGGGGACTACATATTCAGCTTGCAATTTAATTTTTATTATTAGCATTCTTACTCTTAAAATGTATTAATTTATTTATTCTGCAGATGTATAGGTGTTTTGTTTGCATGTATGTCTCTGCCCAACGTATGAATCTTGTGTCTATAAACAATGGTGGTTAGAAATACTAAATTAGAGTATTCTGTGGGCAGAAAATGAGATTTATTGGAGATCAAAAGGCAAAGGCCATATATCTGTGTTTACTCACATTTTGAGTGGGAATTGAGTCAATTGCCTTAGCTAATGTAAATGGTGCTATAGTGACAGGAAGATTGTGTAGCTTTGCTATACTAATTTCTACACATGTGTGGGGCAGAAAAAAGAGCAAAATGGTGGAAAAGCAAGTAGATTTTATATGACAGTCAGCAGAATGGGGATCTGAGTTCATATAGGTTTTCTACATTGATACCTAAATAGTTACTTTTGCCAGAGGTAGTGGGCCAGCAGAAAGAAAGGAAACAGGCAACCTCAGAAAATAGGAGGTTGGGGGGACCCTCCAGAATGCACCAAAGACCTGGGAGGTGAGAGACTCTCAGGACTCAAAGGAAGGGACCGTAGATGAAATGCTCGACAGTAGAGAGAGGGAACTTATAAAGCCTACCTCCAGCAGGAAGACAGGACATCAAGTGAGGGATGGGGTGGCCATCCCATAGTCACAACTCTGACACATAATTGTTCCTCTCCGAAAAAATTACAGGGATGGGAATGGAGAGGAGTCTGAGGAAAAGAAGGTTCAATGACAGACTTAAAGTGGGGACCAGCTCAAGGGGAGGTTCCAAGGCCTGACACTATAACTGAGGCTACTGAGCACTCACAAAAAGGGGCCTATCATGACTGCCCTCTGAAAGACCCAACAAGCAGCTGAAAGAATCAAATGCAGATATTTGAACCCAACCAATGGACAGAAGCAGTTGACCCCTGTTTTTTAATTAGGGAAGGCTGTTAGAAACTGAGGAGGGGGCGATCCTGTAGGAGGACCAGCAGTCTCAATTAATCTGGACCCCTGAGTTCTCTCAAACACTGGACCACCAAACAGACGGCATACACCAGCTGATATGAGGTCCCCAATACACATACAGTAGATACAGCCTTTTAACTATTTAAGTGACAGTGAAAGTGAACCTGATCAAGATAATCAGATGGCAACAAGTTAACCAGAGAAGTATATCATAGGCTAACATCAGTATGTTTTATATCATTTTTACTTTAGTCAGATTTACATAACTGTAACAAAATGCTTCAGATAATTTAAGAATAGGAGAGTTTATTTTGGTTCATGATTTTGGGAAGTTCCATTTTGAGTTTGTTTGGTCTGATTACTACTGAGTCTGTGATTAGGTGACATTTCATGTCAGCAAGTAGGCAGAGGTGACTAGAAAGCAGAATGAAAGGAAAGGACTGACATCATAAAATCCCTTTCTGAGACAAGTGCCCAGTAACCTATCTATTCTCACCTTTTAACAGCATTGTAATATGAGGGTCAAATCTTTGCCAATAATCTTTTGGAGATCTACATATTAGCCATAGGAGTTCTTTCTTTTTCATGTGATGCATGCCTGATTCATATGAATGCTACTCATTGTCAGGCACTGTATTTCACTGACTTTTGATCTTGAATTGGAGATGGCTGATTAAGGCTTGTTCTAGTGAGGATCTTCATACTGAATTTTTTATCCAAAGGGTCCTCGGCTGGCAAACCTTGATTTAGCATAGGTTCTTTTTAGTGGCTGATGTTGCCATTTAAACGGCATATAACATTTTTCTCTGGTAGATTAAGTTGTTGCATGAACTCTAAGCTAATCTTAACTCCTAGCAAGATAATTTTGTGGAATTTAGTGTTCATATTTCATGATGTAGGCATTAGATTAGTAAATGGAGATGAAGGGTAACTCACAGGGAAGTGATATAGAGTAGAATATGCATGTACACAATGTATTTAGGAAGAAAACTGAAAATTCTGTGTATCTAGTATTCTTCTTGCCTATTATCTTTGAACAATTCTCCCAGGAAGCTACATTTACAGAAGTTTTATATATAAAATGAGGGGTACTATTCAATGTTCTTATAGCTCTAAGGGACCACTATTTTTATAAAGACTAACTTTATACCCTTAACTCTGGAAATCAGCATTTCTAATATGCCTCTATTGTTAATTTCCAATCAAGTGTGTAGGTTATGATTAGAGCCTGTTAGAATGGTTTTAAACACTTGAATTATATAGATTTAACATTATACTCTGTTAATTATAGAGAAAGAAAAGTTCTGATTTGTAGTAAAGGAATTTTAAAGTCATGGCAAACTAATCTTTGACTATGGCCTTCAGTTGCTTATTACATTTTTGAACTTAAATATTCTGGCTAATTATGAGCTTTCTCCATCTATATCAAAGGAAACCATGGAAGGAGCTGGTTAATCCTATTAGTCTTCAAATCACCATTTCCTTGCTCTGAAAAATGGACATGCCACAGCAAAGAGCACTTACTTTGGTTTCCATAGAAGGCCACAGTTTTTCTACTACTAGATTTTATTTAAATGGCTCAGTGGCTTAACTTTATTTACTTTGAACTGGAGCAGATAGGATTGGAGTTATCCAGGATTCTGAGAGAATTGTCCCTAGAGTTTTATTTTTGTTTTACTACAATACCATGACATTTGAGAGCCAGAGGTCAAGAAATCTCACAAAGTTCATTGTTAATGGGCTTATAAATTTAACTTCTTGTCCTTGGCAGCAATATGCTATGAGATTATTACAATGACTCTTCTGGCATGAAACTTAACCAAGCACAACAACAGGGCATGTTCACAGTGGCTTCAAATGTGAAGTTTTAGAAACAATGAACTAAACTATAATGCTTTACAGTAAAATAGATATTTTCAGCCTAAGGTCCTTGAGAATTTCTCCATGGGCAAACGTCAATTTACATCAAGAATAAGAAAAGAGGGCGAAGTGAGATCCACCATTTTCTCTCAGGTGACTTTCTAAGGAGGAACCAGCTGGGAGGCACAGGCCTCAAGAGTCATAGGGGACACACAGGGCGACAGAGACAGGATCCTCTCAGCATCCGAGTGACAGAGCTGAATCAGCAACCCTCTCTGCCCCTTCCCTGCTAGTGGAGGGTCTGCCTCCAGGGCATGTTTCAGCCCAGAAACTCAGGCGAGATCCGCCATTTTCTCCCTGGTGACTTTCTAAGGTGAGACCAGCCTGGAGGCACAGGCCTCAAAAGTTGCAGGGGAGTTGCAAGGCAACAGGGACACAACAAGCTCTAGTCAAAGACACCAAGAACATCTATCACCAGAGATCAAGGGATGGCAAAAGGCAAATGCAAGAATCCTACCAACAGGAACAAAGACTACTTGGCTTCATCAGAACCTAGTACTCCCACCACAGCAAGTCCTGGATATCCCAAAACACCAGAAAAGCAAGATTTGGATCTAAAAACATATCTCACAATGCTGATAGAGGAACTTAAGAAGGACATGAATAACTCCCTTAAAGAAATATAGGAGAACACAGATAAAGAGGTACAAGTCCTTAAAGAGGAAACAAAAAAATCCCATAAAGAATTACAGGAGGTCACAAGTAAACAAGTAGAAGCCCTTAAAGAGCAAACTCAAAAAATCCCTTAAGGAATTGCAGGAAAACACAAACAAACAGGTGAAGGAACTGAGTAAAACCATCCAGGACCTAAAATTGGAAGTAGAAACAATAAAGAAATCACAAAAAGAGACAACTCTGGAGTTAGAAATCTTAGGAAAGAAGTCAGGAAACATAGATGCAAGCATCACCAACAGAATACAAGAGATAGAAGAGAGAATCTCAGGGGCAGAAGATAACATAGATAACATTGACAGAACAGTCAAAGAAAATACAAAATGCAAAAAGACCCTAACCCAAAACATCCAGGAAATCCAGGACACAATGAGAAGACCAAACCTAAGGATAATAGGTATAGAAGAGAGTGAAGATCTCCAACTTAAAGGGCCAGTAAATATCTTCAACAAAATTATAGAAGAAAACTTTCCTAACCTAAAGAAAGAGAAGCCCATGAACATACAAGAAACTTATAGAACTCCAAATAGACTGGATCAGAAAAGAAATTCCTTCTGCCATATAATAGTCAAAACACCAAATGCACAAAACAAAGAAAGAATACTAAAAGCAGTAAGGGAAAAAGGTGAAGTAACATATAAAGGCTGACCTATCAGAATTACACCAGACTTCTCACCAGAGACTATGAAAGCTAGAAGATCTTGGGCAAATGTCAT
>JADRCD010229545.1:5328-21191 GCA_019843815.1 Montemys delectorum
TTTCTGGATTTTAATTTATTCCAGATTAAAAGTCCAAATGAAAACAGCAAGTAATAATAATGCCTAACATGATATAATTATTCCTTGTTCAATGATAAATACATAAACAATAAGTTTAGCTGGGCGGGATCTTCAAAGTCACCACTCCCTTAATCTGTTTATCTTGTGAACACAGGATTTAGCTTCACCCCCTGGTGCTCTTTTATTACTTGAACTATACCTTTTGTATTTTTCCTCTCTCAGCTTGCTACACGTGATCAAAATTCTTTTCATGAGAGCAAAACAGGGGACAAAATCTATGCTGGGCTTTTCTGAGTCTTCCTTTATCAACACAATTATTCGAAATCTCTTCATCTTAGCCTCGGGCAGACTCTTCAGATAAGGGCACAAAGCAGCTATGTTCTTCACTAAAACATCCTGATAATGATCTCCAGAGCTCAAATGACCCTCAGTCCCAATGGCTTCCATATTCCTACTAGGACGGCCCATTAAGTCTCACTTAAAGCATTCCATAGTGTAATACTGTTTTCAAAGACAAGGAAAGTGAACCTTGAAAAAGTAACTAGTCATACAAAACACATTTAGGGTGAAAATTTTATTTACAAACAGCACCAAATACTGCTCACTATAAGCAGCTGAGTTGGAGCTTCGGCCTGAGTGTCCTCACTCTTCCAGGGATATTTACTTTGCCAAGTGAACATAGAACACTGGAAGCAGTGGAACTTCAAGGGTTAAATTCCGGGGCATAATTGTTTGCACTTAGCCAGGTGAATCTGCCTTTTACTATGCCTCTTGCATCAGTGGGGAAAATTAACATACAACTGAATAAAATACAAAAACATTGGATCAAATGACAGAAAACCCATGTGCTGTGTAGCTTGGTCTTTCCCAGTTAATTGTGCCCAAAGCACTGAAGCTTGACCCCAAGAGCAAAACTGTACATTCTGCTAAACGGTAGCCAGGCTGCTCAAGAGGAAAAAAAATAAAACACTACGAATGGCAAACCTTTCCTATTTTTAGGCTTAATGTGTGTTTTACTTGGCAGTAAGAGCAGCATGCATTAAACTCCAATCCTATGATGTTAATTTGCTTGCTCCGAAATGTCACTGTCACTAGAAACCTAGGAAAATTGCTTAGAGTCTTCCTGTGCCTTCAGGGGGATCCCACACATTGAGACCAGCCTAGACCAAGCCCCTCACCCCAAGCCCCTGGGTTTTAGTGTTTCTGACAAAACAGAGTGACTTGAAGAAGAATGGATTTATTTGGCTTACCTTTCTAGGTCACAATCCATCACTTAAAAAAAAAAAGTCAAGACAGGAGCCATGGAGCAGCACTGCCTGCAAGCTGACCTTCTGGCTCACTCCCTGGCTCATGCTCAGCTAGCTTTCTTATAGAGATCAGAACCACAGTGCTCAGGGATGCCACTGTCCATGGTGGGATGGGCTCCTCCCACATCAGTTAACAATCATGACAGTCTCTGACAGATACAGATACAGACACAAGCCAACATAATCCAGACAATACTTCAACTGAGTTTCTTTCTTGCTCAGTGACTGAACCTTGTGAGAAGTTGAGAATCTAGCCAGCAGATTTAGTATTTCCTCCAATCGTGGGAGCCTGACATTTCTTTAAACACATGTCATGTCCAAGCTATGTTTCTCTTTGGAAGATCAAGAGAATATACTTCTGGAATGATGGATTTCATAAAGGGCATGGCAGTATCTTATCTGCTTTCCCTTGAATGCTTATTGTTTGTTTCTCTCATGTTTAAATACATGTAGTATCTATTTTCTATTTTAATGTGACTTATACTAAGCCATAACTAACCTTACACTCTATGTTGCTGCATAAGTTCCACAAAGGAAAAGACAATGTACTTATATAGTACATGCAAAATACATGTACTAATAGAGAACATATGACCTGCAGTCGACCATTTATGGGGCATACACACAGAGATGAATCCGTACATGTAGGACAACTGCATCTAATACTTTAGAAGCAATGGACTTCTTCCATTTTGCCACTAAGTGAAGGAAATCTGTGAAAAAAAGTCTTAAGATGATATCTGAACATTTCTCAAACTTTAAAAGTCACCCCCCTAGTATATGTAAACCTTAGTAAAAATAGATTCTCCTTGAGTGTCTGGGAAAAGCAATAGGTCTTAAACCAAGAAAAATATATCTACACTCATAAAACAGACTCAATTTTCGTGGAAGTCAGTGTCTTCTAAATCTTTTAGCATCTGTAATAGATGCTGAAAATTGATCAAGTTGCAGAGTTGTCACTCTGGGTGCTGTATAACTTTAGGATATGAAGTTCACCAAGATGCCCTGTGGGACTATAGGATGTGGGGTTCAACAAGATACCCTCATGTTACTTAATTCCTGACCATTCTGTGGTGCTCTGGGACAGCCCAATTCTAACATTTGTTCCCTAGCTGGTAGTGAGTAGCAGAGTTTTGCCTATGACCCATTGTGACTCTCTAGAGGCACAGAGTAGAGGCCACACAGGTATGAACTAGAACTTTCACTGCTATGAACTAAAATAAATAGTGTCATATCATAAATAGTGTCATATCATAAATGTGTTAGTTCAATATTTAATGGAAAGCCAGCCAATATGACATCCAAGCTACATACTGTGTCTCTATACTATCTTAGCTAATATTTCAACTCTCGTTTGCATGTTTTCTCATATTTTTGTATAGTTACTACAGGCAACCTATGATGTTCTCATTGGTGCTCAGGACACTACATAAAAAAAAAAAAATCATTGAGATGAAAATCCCAGAGAAGTAACCAGTGACCTTTGCCCTGGCAACCACACACCACTGTGTGAAGCATGGTAAGTGTGCTCACCTTTTGGTCTTGACTGTACGCCAGGATCCAGTCTTCTTGCTTCGGATGGAAAAGCAAGCTCTGGATATAAAAGTTGAGCCGGTACTTTTGATAGGTTGCCCCTTCATCTGAGCTGATCAACAAACTGCTCTCAATCTCTGGGTCTGTGAGTAACATAATCTGCAAGAAAGCAACAGAAAATTAAGCTTACTCATTGCAATGCATCTAGCTCAGCTATCACATTGGCAGAAGAAGCACAAAAGGCTGACAGACGGTGCCCAGCCGGAGAAGCATCTTCACCTTCCTACCCAGACAACTGGCACAAAGCCATTTGTATCATTTGAAGAACAAGGAAAAACTCATCAGAGAAAGGAGGTAAAAATCAGAACCTGCTACTCTCTTCCACTTTATAGGGCTCTTAGGAGAAACTATGTTTTTCTAAAGTTATTCTTTTTTAAATGAAAATTTGTATTTATATATTTATTTATTTTATTTGCTTATGTGCACCCATGCATATGATAGAGCACATATGTGAAGATTAGAGGATAACTTGCAGGTTTGGTTCTTATATTCCACAACATGGGTCTGAGCACTGAACTCAGGCTATCAGGATTGGCCCCATCTCCCCAGTTACAGAATTATTTTGTTAGTCTGAATCATTTCCTACTATTCCCTTAATCCTAACCCTTCCTCATGATGTAGCTTGGTCATACTCCATCTTGGGAGAATAAAAATACTGTTTTGTGTAGGAAAGGAATATTTATGAGCCTGAGCCTCAATTCTTTTCATTCCTGCCCCACACTCTTATTTCACATGAGCAATAAACCATCACTCTGCCTCTAACTTGATTCTATGAGATTTGGGCCCATGACATTGTTCTTGAATCTTAATGCATAGGTCATTTAACCTCACCACCAGTTTTCCCTTTCTAGCCCACTCTGTTACGTATTACATATGCTTATTTTCATTCTTTCTATGTCCCTGTTATTACAACATAAAATTTAATGAGAGTCAGGTATATCTACTACTCACAAGTGTATTACTAGAAGCTAGACTAAGCTAAACATATATTATACACTCAACAAATGTCTGCCAAGTGAATGAATGAATGAATGAATGAGTGAGTGAGTGAGTGAAAAGTAAAAGAAAAGGAAGGAAGCGAGGGAAGAAGAAGGGAAGGGAAGAAGGGCAGAAAGATGGAAGGAAGGAAGGAAGGAAGGAAGGAAGGAAGGAAGGAAGGAAGGAAGGAAGGAAGGAAGGAAGAATTTAAAAGCAGTAGTGTGGACTGAGAAATACATTTAGAACAGTTTCCAAAGATATGAATATGAACTCCTTCATAGAAAGTTTAGTTGTATGTGCTTCTCCGTCTTTCACCCATGGACCATAAATCTGTGGAAACTCATAGCTTCGGGTGCTTGTTTTGCAACCTCGTTGGGATGCCTACCCTTGGCCCTAGCATTCTGAATAACTGCAATAGAAGCAAGATGATTGAACTGCCTTGAGAACTGCTTGTTTTCTCTCATTTGCTGCCTCTAGGAATATGTGATGAAGTATCTCATACCCTACTCTCTGTAGGTCTCGTTGGCTCCACTAAAGTGTGTGCCTTACATTTGCAGACAACCCGCCGTGATGCTGCCCATTGACTTCTTCCCTATTGGCTTATTAATTGGTACTCCCTGAGTCTGCTTCAGTATGAAAGATGAATACTTAACACACACACACACACACACACACACACCACACACACACACACACACACACACACACACTCACACACTCACACACTCACACTGTTGGAGTCTCTTTCTGTTATTCTGGATGAACTTGAGGTTCTTTGTCGTTTTTCTAACTTGCTCTTATAAAAGATAAAGTGGTTGAGAGGAATGCTGTGCTTGTCAGCTGCACTCCAGAGAAGAGAGAAAGACAGGAAACATATGCAAAACTGGACTCTGTCTCTCACATAGCATGAAACACTGCCTACTGTCCATAAACACCAACAAAAGTTATGAGTTTGCCATGTTGACCAAACAAGCCTCCTCCTCCATTTGAGGACTGACATAGGGCCATCAAGGGGATTTGCTAAGTACCAACTCACATGCCTTCATTAAAATCTAGTGCATGCTCTAAACAAGGACATTTTGATGGCTCCTAAATGGACAGAAATATTTCCAGGTGATTTCATATTTATTGGGACATAAAAAAGGCTGTCGTATTTCAAAACACAAATATGCCATCAAATGATCATGCTGCCTTGTATTCCTAACCACAATTAACAATAAAGCACAACAACCGCTTGCCTCCTGCCAGAGTGTAATCTTCATGATATTACGAAGAAGCCCTGCTTTATAGGCATCTGCTGTCTCAAGCCAGATGAACTTTTCCTATATTTTGATTTCCTAGGCCCTGGTTAACTAAAATATGCTGTCTCTTCTCATCTCACAACCTGCTTCCCCTGACATAAAAATAAGAGGAATTCAAATTAAGACTACAAAATACCCCTAAATCAAAGTGATTTTTTTGGTTATTGTTTTCTTCAACTAGTTTAATATGCATGCATACTCTAAATTCATTAAGCTGCATGAAATTATGTTATGTCCTCTTGTAACATTAGAAAGAGGCTGAAATATTTCAAGGAATTTTTAAGACAAGGATGTTTGTTATAGAAATAAAACTATTAAGGATTGTGGCTCTTGTTTTTGCCCCTGCAAAACCAAAAATAGGGAAGTCAAAACTCCACCTTCTCTATATAATGTTCATCTGAAACCATATTCTTGGTAACTTGCAGCCATAAAATCTTGGCAGTACAGATAATCTTCTTTTTTTTTCTTTTAAATATGTGTAGCCCAGGCTGGCCTCGAACTCTTGATCCTCCTGCCTCTGCCTCCTTCAGCAAATCCTACCTGCGTGCGCCACCACAACTGGCCAGATAATCTTCTTGTAAGCCTAAAAGGTCTGGACCACACAGTCTAGTTTCTGCCCAAATCTCCTCACAAGGAGCAGGTCAGGCCAGGATGGATCTCTTTGTTTACCCATATCTTTATTATCCTAACAACTTTATTATGTATGTATTGGGTCCTTGGATTTTTTACTCATACCTGTATGCTATATTGTGGTGTCTGATTTGTATTCTTATTTGCATTTAAAATTAGAACACATGTCATTTTATGAAGGGATTGTAAACATAAAAGTAAGTGCATAATTTTGGATACACAAAGACATGTACAATGTATTTTAATTCCTTAATCATAACCTTCATATTAATTAGGCTGTGGTTAGTGTAATGACAGAATGCAGTGCATCCTTAATGAGTTGCTGGATGATTAAGGAAACCTTGTTATTTAAATTTAAATTCTTTCATGATTTTGCCTCAAATGAACTGAGGTTTGTCTTCCAATTTTGTCAATTACAAAAAGTAAGTTAGTAAGTAATTAAATGATTTAGCAAGATCCATACTGACAAGTTTTAACATACACGGAGAAATACATAATAAATATAATTCAGTCCTTAGACATAGGTAGTGTTGCTGATCTGAAAATAAGTTATATCTTCTCAGGAAAGTATACCAAAGGGCAATATTTCCAAAATGGCTAAACTCAAACTAATGAGCAATTTTCCAAAATGCTAGATTACACTTCTTATTTTTATTTATTTATATTATTATTTGTCTATTCAGATCTATTTATCTATCATTTATATGAGCATGTGAACACACACACATACACACACACACACACAGAACAATGTTGAATGTCTTGGTCTGTTATTCTCTACTTTGTTTTTTGAGGCAGTGTCTTACACTGAACCTGGAGTTGATCAATTAGGTCAGCCAGGCTGGTTTAAAAGCCCCCGGGTTTCCACATCATCACCATCCCATGCCTATACTGAAGGTACACATTGCTTAATCCAGCTATAAGGTGAGGGCTAGAGATCTGAACTCAGATCCTTATTGAACTCAGACTGCAGCCAGCAATGTATCCAGTCAGCCATCTTCCCCTTGTTCATAACCAGGTCAAGATGGCTCTCCACCCTCCTCTGGCTCCTCAAGGATCTTTGAATGACTGTTGTTTTGCCATGTTGAGTCTTCTTCATTCTGGGTAATGAAATAAATAGCAGGTTTCCAAGAGAAGTTGGCAGAAGGTACAAATCCTATCTTCTCATACTCTTCAATTGTAGCTCTCAGGGGAATGGACTCAGCTTGAAACAAAGCTGAGTCCACAGTAGGCCTGCATACCTTTGTGACAAATCGATGAATCTACAAGTGAATGAATGAATCACTTAGCATATACCTCTCACTGAACTGAACGTAGGAGTCCCCTGCAGCACTGGAAGTTCACTCTTCTCACACTCTCTACTGCTCTGCTTGGACAGGAACAGGGTAAAGACAAGGGCAAGAGATTGCTTTCAACAGGAGTAATTACTCTCTGTTCAGATGGACTGGGGTGATTAGCACCCGTTTACCTATGCCTTGCGGGGCGCACAGACATGGCACTGACTGCATCTGTGGATGAATTGCTTTCCATAGGAAGTCAATAACTGCAGCAGAGGCTTCCGCAGTCCAGCTCTAAGCAATCATTCATCATCCACTTCAGAAGGAGGAAGAAACTTTATTTGCTTTTCCTAGAGGTGACAAATGAACATGAAATACAATTTATAGATTTCAAATACATCACTTCTCTCTTCTCTTGGATATATTCCTTCTGACAGCTTAGCGTGGTCAAAAATTGAAGGTGGCCCAGCAAGATTGCTCATTGGATAAAAGATGCTTTCCATTAAGCCTGAATGCATGAGTTTGATCCTTGCATGGAAGGAGAGAATTGATTCCTAAAGATGTTCTCCAAATATTGTATGTATGCAGTCCCATGTGCATGTGCATATGCCCACACATACAAATATGAAAGGATCATAAAATTAAACTTGCCCTAGATTCACCATATGGCTCCATGACACAATTTTCAACCTTGTCAGGCAAATTTGTGATCTTTCCAGATATGTACTATGGTCTTGTTGCCAGAGAAATGCTACTGTTTATTTAGTTTTATAATTCTTCCCCTAGGTGTATTGCTTTGGAACCTGACCACCCACCTGCTTAGATAAAACAGGGCTAATGGGAATATCAGCATTCCTGGGTCTATATTTTTCCATCATTTCTTTGATCTTAATGTAAAAAGAGTTAGGTTTTTTGTTCTGTTTTGTTTTTCGAGACAGGGTTTCTCTGTGTAGCCTTGGCTGTCCTGGAACTCACTCTGTAGACCAGGCTGACCTCGAACTCAGAAATCTGCCTGCCTTTGCCTCCCAAGTGCTGGGATTAAAGGTGTGCACCACCACCGCCTGGCCAAAAGAGTTCTTTTATGTTGTTAATATTATATGTTATCCATGACTTCTTTGTTCCGTTGTTGTTTGTATGTCACTCACAGGCTAGACTCAAGCAGAGGTAATTCTGAGCTTCTGGGAAATGTCATTCTTACTTTTCTCAAGACTTAGCTCAGATCCAAACGGCCGCATCACAGGTACATAACAAATGAATTTCATAATGACACAGAAAATGACAAAGTGGTAAAGACAGCCAATAGATGATCTGTTTTGTTCAAGCACAAATATTTTTCTACCAACAAAACAAGAGGCCACTTGCAAGTTTCTGGCCTGGAAATTAAAAACAAATTAAGCAAAATGTAATCAGAGCAAGGAAGTAATTTGCTGACCAAAGTGGGTGGAAAATACTGCCTATGACTAGTGAGGAATAAACACTAGCCTCTCCCAAAGCTGAGGGTGAGGGCAGAAAGTATTTATCAATTGAAAGTGCTTTGTAGGACAGCATTAGTGAGCATTACAACAGATCCCAAAATATCCATGGGAAGAAAAGTCCTGGAAGCAGAAATAATAGTGAACGAAGGGACGGCAGGTGATCAACTGCATATGCTCTGATAGAAGGAAGTCTATGGGAAACTGCAGGCAACACAACCACTTGCCCTACATTGTATTCTCTCAGCTCAGTGAAGCTTACATAATGCACCATCTTTGTTTGTTACCACAAAACAGTGAAGTTCAATGCTAAGAGATGAAGACAACATTTTGCAATAGGCCATCTACTTAGGACCTGAGAAACTACTTGAAAACTTTGGCATTGTATTCTGAAGTTTATCCTGTGTATTTATTTTACCAATTTCTCCCATTTTTGATGGAATTTAAAATTTCTAGGAAGAGGAATTTTCAAGCAGCACATAAGTTTAGTCCTCCTTATGTATCTTCATTGCTTATCCAAAGGCCCTTCCCATTATCAGTGCATGGAACAATGATGAGAGTCACTTCTATAAACCCACCTTTGTGAAGCCAGACAGCATACTGAATCGATGAGGAAGTTCACCACAGACTACAAGATGACACATCAAGGAAGATTACAGGACATCCTAGTGTAGGTCCTGAGAGACAACTGTGTATGATCCTCTCGCTTCAAGGCACCTTAGAGAATTCCTGTTTCTAGAAAAGCATGTCACCATAAGGCTCTCCTCCCATTTCTGGGGATTCAGCTGGGCCTCTATTAAGGGGATATGTGCTCAGAGACAGGCAGGGTAATGAGCAGGGCAGTGCATGCCTGCACCAGCTCTAAACTTCAAGAAAAGCCATGACCAAGATCTATGTCAGATCCTGGACAAAATCATCCTGAACATATGTTGCACTCACTAAGAGAGAAACAGAGAATGATTTTAGGCAAGGATATTAATACTCTGAAAAGTTAGGAACTCCATTATATACATTGCAGTAATAGTATCATGGGTCCAGTCCAGAGTCATATCTTTGAAACTTTTCTCTATCATGTGTCTCTGTAGTGCGCTAAAGGTATAGCTCATTGAATATTTTTTGGGCCTCTACGCCTTTATGAGGACAGTGACGATAAACAAGTTGCTATTTCCTGAGCCTGTACTTTGTGTGGGGCACTATGCTACAATAGGAAAAACACTGTTCCTGTCAATTGTCCTAAAAATAATATTACTCCTGAGAGAGCTCGTTCTATCCATTTGACAATAAGGAGATTAGGCTCAGAGCAATAAATTACTTCACTCAGGGTTGCACAATTTGTCAGTAGCAATGCAACCTAAGGCGTACACTGTTTTTAAATGTGTGAGCATTGAAGGGATCACCTCATTATGAATGGTGATTCAGAACTGTATATCTGATAAAAAGAAAGAAAGAAAAAGAAGAGTTAATTTGTAGAAAAGAGCAGGAAGGAGAGAAAGAAGAAGAAAATGAAGATATGGGGAGGAATACAGGGAAAGAATACTTCTTAGTGGGACACAAGAAAGGTACAGGGTTATGGAGACTCTCAGTAACTAGGTGTTTGGCATTATTACATGGTATACATCCGAAACAAGGTATTCCTCAGTAAAGGAAATAGTATCTTCAATATAAAGCAAAATATCGGGTCTTCACTTATGTTAAAATTCCCACAATGGCCCAAGCTGCTTTTCTTCTTGTCTTTTAAACATTTCTCCTCTCATGAATGATTTAATGTTTTCCCATAAAAATAGGTAAGAAAGAAAAATGAGAAACAGATATAAAAATCTTTGAACAAATGATAGTATTAGGAATGAAAGAACTAGATGCTAAAGCCAGTAAAACCAACTGTGGTGTAACTGATTTCCATATATACATATATATATGTATTCTGTGTGTTATTTACATGTGAAAATATAATCTCATTTTGTTGATGTCACAGCTTTTATTGTATAAAACCCATCTGGTAATATGCAATATCAATTAATGGTTACAATTGTATCATCTAGTTTACAAAACTTAAACATAGTATTTTGAAAGAAAATGTACAGTTTCAGGGGGCATTTTTATTACTGTCACAGATACCAATTAAATAATTTGGTAATATTTGTGCCACCTTAAAATTTCCAGGAATATCAATAGCCCCCTATTTCACACGTAATCAGAAGACATTTCCATGGATGTTATAAACCTCAGAATAAATTCTCTTTTAAATCTCCAAAGATCTATAACTGCCAAAAGGCTACATTATTTAAAAATGTTAGCTGCTCTCAAAAGGAACCACGGTGATGGAAGAAAGAAGCATTTGCCTTCCTAGCTCTTAGGAAACTTTACAAGGATTGATGTTCATTTAATGATGAGAAATCTTTTTATGCCACTAAAAATGATTAAGGCAGGTGGAGAAGAGGAGAGCAAGAAAGAAAAGGTCTCTGTATACTTTAACACTGAGTTAGATGAAGACAGTACCATTTATGGTAACCCTTGAAGGTGTGTGCTTGGTTTCAGTTTGAGTAAACGTCAAGTTGAAAATCAAGAAAATGAGCCAAAGCTAATAAATCGGTTCTGTCAATCAGTAAAAAATGTACCCACATTCTTCATCCTTTTCCATTCTTCATGCACCAATATCCTGGTAAGTGTATTTTAGTTTTACTTATATTAATGCAGTGTGGTAAAGTGGCATAAATACCAGGGTGTACTGGAGAAGATTAACGAGGCTTCAGCTGCATGCAGCCTTGCTAATATATTTGGCTATTAAAGCTTTCCTGAAAAGACTATGGAGACCACCAGGGGGTTCTGTCAGAGAGGATCTGGGGATTAGTGGAGTGAGAATCCTTTCTGCTGCTCCTCAGGAACACATAGGAAGAGCAAATCATCCAGGAATAAGAGCCTCCTGCTAGCCAGGAGGTCTAGTTCATGTGAAATTCTCCTTCTTCCTTCAATTACTTCCTGACAGGCATTTGATCATTTCAAGATGTTTTTGAGAGGCAATAAGGAGCAAGTGTGCTTAATGGCCATGTTGCCGAGCATAATCATGTGTTTATCTGTTGATTTTCCATTCCCCCTTCTTCACTTCCTTAGAGCAGCAGCCTATGAAACTTCTTTGAAGAAGTTATGCACTGTGATTGCATTTTCAAAGGTATGTCTGTGTCTTGGGCTAATCCCATCTTTCAGAAGCAGCACAAATGGTGTAGAGTATTTTTTTTTTTAAAAAAAGGGGAGAGGGAATAACTGTTTTTATAAATGCATTGCTATTAACATGATACTTCAGACTAGTGGGTTAAAACATGTAGACCTCCCAGAACTCCCAGGGACTAAGCCATCCAAAGGAGTTCACATGGCTTCAGCTGCATATGTAGCAGAGGTTGGCCTTGTCATGCATCAATGGGAGGAGAGGTCCTTGGTCCTATGTGTAGTGGGGAGGGAGGATGTGATAGGGTGTTTCCGGGAGGGAGGGAAACTGAGAAAGAGGATAACATTTGAAATGTAAATAAAGAAAATATCCAATAATAAACAAAAACAAAACAAACTTTTTTTTTCCTCATGATCTTAGGGTTCGAGAATCTAGGAGCAGCCCAATTGGGTAGTTGTCTCAGACACTCACACTATCAGCTTGCTGGTGCTCTCCTTCAACATGATTTTTTCATACATATAGTTAGTGTTGTTCAGTGGTTAGGGTTCTTATCAACAATGATTGCTCATGAGCTCATTGTCAGTACAATTAAATTATAAGAGTGTAAATCTGTTCTAAGCCTGTAAAAAAAAAGTGTTTTCATGGCCAAGATGCATTGTCATGATGGAAAGAATAAGTCTATGAGGATACTACCATCTGAAAAGTTGTTTGATCTTTACTTAGAAGCAGCTGTGAGTGTACAAAAGACAGCTCATGGTTTGTCTTGTTTTAATGCATTATAGACAAGGTAGATATATACCATCTATTTTTCTAGGAATTGCTGGCTTAATCCTTGGGATGATTAGCTTTCTTTGTTTATTGTCAAGTTGATATGGTATAAAATCACTAGGGAAGGAAGTCGCAAGGAGATTAGTCTAAATTAAACTTGCCTGTAGGCTTATCAATGGAGCATTAACTCAATTTACCTTGTTTGTGGTGAAAAGACCCTGCTCACTGTGGGCATCCACATTCCTTAGGATGGAGAATTTTGAACTGACGAAGAGTGGAGAAAGTGAGCTGACCACTAGGATTCATGGATTGATTGCTCTTTGGTCCTGATTACAGATGTGATCTGATCAATTCCCTAAGCTCTTCCCACTGTGACTTCCTTGCTAGGATCGACTGCCATTCAAAAGCATCAGCCAAAGTAAGCCCTTTCACCAAAAGATTGACACTATTTCTATGCTACCAACTGGGTTCTTAAATCTCTTCCCTGTTCCCAGTGCCTGGTAGTAGAGAAGGTTAAAGGAGAAAGGGGGCATAGACCTCTATAGGCTACTTCCTGCAAATTAACGTCATCAGGTCCCTTGGGACAAGTTCAATCTCTATTATCAGAATACCTAGCTGTCCAGCAAAACAGCAAATAATAATAATAATAATAATAATAATAATAATAATAATAATAGTAAAAGCAAAGACAGCAGCAAATTCAGCAGGAGAAAGAACCAAACAAATAGGACTAAAGGAAAACACATTCCCACAAGGTACGGTTTTAGGAGGGTCTGATACCTCTAAGCATAGGGGTCCTTTTCAGGATCCCAGACTCTCTGCTTCCTGTGCCTCCAGCCCCCCAGGAACTCCACCATGGCTTCTCTGCCATGCATTGCTCCTCTCAAGCTGTAACCTAAAACAAACCTTTCTTCGCTTAAATGGTTTCTGTCAGGTGTTTAGTCACAATGACATGAGAGTGACTTTGCCAGTACTCTGTTATTTACAGTTTGTGGAAAAGTTATCTGCTCACTCTGATGGCAGGAAGATTTCTTAGGCTCGGAGAGAGCTCACTTTTGAGAGTACTTTCCTACCATATGCAGAGCTCTCCGTTTAATCCCAGCACTTAGACTAGCAAGGAGAGGGATCACAAACCGAAGGACATCCTTATCTATAAAGGTCAGTCTGTGTCTAGAGACTCACTGAAAACAAACAAATAGCACAAACAACAAAAAGCAGTCCTTATATGTCAGCCTTGTACAATTCCTTCTCAAAATGAACTCTTCAGATAAACTAGGCAAATGTTTATGAAACAGTAACCACATCTTATTAAGGAAAAATTCATAATACTTATCTATAAATATACGGCCTTTCTGAAGTATTTACCTTTCCTTAAAACTCAAGATTGTGAACCTTGAAAGAATTTCAAACGATTCCTTCTACTATTAAATGATAATGTTTCCTGGGGCCTATTGGTGCTCTTGCATGACCACAAAACAATTATCTCTACTTCTGCTCAAACATTCCTTCCCTATTGCCTTCCTACAATGCACCAGGACGCCATAAACTCTAACGAAAACTTTTTTCACTTTTTCATCTAAAAACTTACTCTGATGAAGTATTTTAATGAAATAATATTTTTATTCATTTCCAAAGAATCATTTGTCATAATACCAATTTAAAGTATCTGAAAAATCATATAGGATATTATGATCAACAAAATTTATCTTCCTTGAGGAACACATTTAGCATTTCTGTGCCAAAATATCGAAGTTTTCTTTTTTTTATTTATTCACCTTATTTCAATTTAGTGAGTACTTCAAAAATGAATAAGAATTCACATCCCAGAAATTCGAAAAAGCCCTTCCAAAATTTACTCAGAAAAAATAAAAAATCACTGTAATATCAGTAAGCAAAAAAATGATCATTTATATTTTTTAAGTTTGATTCTTTCTCTTATTTTTGTTCCCATACATATATAAGATAACATTGTAAGTATTTTACAGGCTATTAAATTTTCCCTTCTATTATTTTAAAAGGCTACATAAAATTTGATTTCATAAACATGCCACTATACAATTAATCAAGTACTATTAGTAGACATTTTCTGATGATCACTTATATAGCATTATGTCTTAGTATTGGTTAATATTTTTATATATCAATTATTTTTAAGTAATAGAAATAGAATTAATATATAAGACAGTATGAATATTGTTACCACTTTTGAAATATATCATATAATTACTTATATGAAGGAAAGAAATGACAAATGTATATGTTTATATCTTGGAGTTTAAAACTTATCACATGAAGGTTTTATCTTTCTTGCAATGACGCTCCTAGGTGACAGCTGGAAACTGAGTACTTGGTATGCATACATTAGTTTCATACATGGTAGAGAAGTTTTCTCTTTCTCTTTGCTCCTTTTCATGTTCTTGACATTAGCTTATCATCCCTCAAAATTATCTGACAGTGTGGTGGTTTGAATGAAAATGGCAGACAGAGGCACACAAGGAGTGGAACTATTAGGAAATGTAGCCGTATTGGACAAGATGTGGCCTTGTTGGAGGAAGTGTGACACTGGGGATAGGCATTGAGGTTTGAGAAACAATTAAAAGACTAGAAATTCCCTTGTACACAGCATTTGTAGAGGCTGTGGGCTGGGAAAAATAGCCAGAGTGAAGCATGTTTTCTTTAGTATTTACTATATCATCAATCCACACATTCTTAGTTTCATCTTTTTATCATTAACTTTAAGATGTTCAAAACAGTCCATGGCATGAAAAACTCAAATTTCTAAAACTGGTATTTAGGAAAATTTTACACTCGTGTAGCATTTTTTCATGTAAACATTACATAGCCCTTTATGAACATTAATGAGGAATATCCCCTCAGAAATAGAAGCAAACCTCAAGAGATTGAACATAGGTACAGGAGTGCCATCATCTCTCTGTGAAGATTACAGAACATCCTTTTCATTTCCAGGGCTCACACCCAGGCTCTGAGTTCCCACATCATACAGGAAGAAGGCCTCTTGCCCAAAAAATCACAGGGTTAGTGTGGTTACCAGCCAACTCTTCCACATCATTATAAAATTACCAAAGAGTATGTAAATAAAAAGAGGTTGGTTCACATACAGATTTTGCACTTATTTCATAAATGATAAGACTAAATGAATCCTTATTATCTGTCTTACTTGTAAACATTTTTATGAAAAATAGAAATATCCTCAAAAATAAAACTTTTTAAAAGCCATTCAGATTTTTTTCATTTGTTTGTTTTGTTTCTTCTTCTTTCTTTCTTTCTTCCTTCCTTTCTTTCTTTCTTTCTTTCTTTCTTTCTTTCTTTCTTTCTTTCTTTCTTTCTTTCTTTCT
>JADRCD010229547.1:0-22625 GCA_019843815.1 Montemys delectorum
ATGTTGCCAATGTCATGTGGCCTACAAGCCACTTTACACAATAAAGTGCCTAGAGTGTGTAAGCACACTAGAGGAGACCATCTCTTCTGGTGAGGAAGGAGTCGGCACAGGTAGCACGTGGAGAAATGGTATGTCTCAGACACACATCTCTCTGTGTAATGCTGAATTCCAGATAATCTACCACAGAGAGCACTGAGAGTCATCTGCTCACTAAACTCCCCTGTGAACTTGGGAGAAAATTTGTTCCTATATCTACATGCCCAGAAACAAACAAATCCACCTGAATATTTTAATTAACCTACCTAACGTCCTAAGAGCTTCTTTGCCAGGGTCATGGGGGGAAGGCTGCTCTTGCATCCGTCTCTGCACTATAACATTCCTGCCAAACAGCACACCAATGCCAGTGTGAACTGTGCCAAACAAGAGTACTAACTTTTGTTCCTATAATGTTAGTACCACTATTATTGTTATATAAGTACTTCAGTCTCCATTTAGGTTAAATTAATTAGTCCTTACCCTTGCTTATATTTTGTTATTGTTGTTGGAGTTATGTTTTTATCTTGTGGTTTTTCAAACATTTCTAGAATTTTTTAATTGATTTTTTATTAGATATTTTCTTTATTTGCATTTCAAAGGATATCCCCTTTCCTGGTTTTCCATATGGAAAAAAAAAACCTATTCCCTCTCCTCTCCCCCTGCTCACCAACCCACCCTCTCCCACATCCTGGCCCTGGCATTCCCCTACACTGGTGCATAGAACCTTCACAGGACCAAGGGCCTCTCCTCCCATTGATGACTGACTAGACCATCCTCAGCTACACATATGCTGCTGGGGCCATGAGTCCCACTATGTGTACTCTTTGGTTGGTGGTTTAGTCCCTGGGAGCTCTGAGGGTACTAGTTAGTTCATATTGTCATTCCTCCTAAGGGGCTGCAAACCCCTTCAGCTCCTTGGGTCCTTTCTCTAGCTCCTTCATTGGGGACCCTGTGCTTGGTCCAATGGATGGCTATGAGTATCCACTTCTGTATTAGTTGGGCACTGGCAGAGCCTCTCAGGAAACAGCTATATCAGGCTCCTGACAGCCAGCACTTGCTGGCATCTGCAGTAGTGTCTGGGTTTGATGACTGAATATGGGAAGGATTCCCAGGTGGAGCAGTCTCTGCTCCATAGTTTGTCTCTGCAACTCCTTCCATGGCCATTTTGTTCCCCCTTCTAAGAAGGACCAACGCACCCACACTTTGGTCTTCCTTCTCCATGAGTTTCTTGTGGTTTGTGGATTGTATCTTGAGTATTCTGATCTTCTGGGCTAATATCCACTTATCAGAGAGTGTATACCATGTGTGTTCTTTTGTGATTGGGTTACCTCACTCAGGATGATACTCTCCAGATCCATCCATTTCCCTAAGAATTTCATAAATTCATTGTTTTTAATAGCTGAGTAGTACTCCATTGTGTAGATGTACCACATTTTCTGTATCCATTCCTCTGTTGAGGGACATCTGGGTTGTTTCCAGTTGCTGGCTATTATAAATAAGGCTGCTATGAACATAGTGGAGCATGTGTCCTTATTACATGTTGGAGCATCTTCTGGGTATATGACTAGGAGTGGTATAGCTGGATCCTCTGGTAGTACTATGTCCAATTTTCTGAGGAACTACCAAACTGATTTCCAGAGTGGTTGTACCAGCTTGCAATTCCAATAGCAATGAAGGAGTGTTCCTCTTTGTCCACAACCTCACCAGCATCTACTGTCACCTGAGTTTTTGATTTTAGCCATTCTGACTGGTGTAAGGTGGAATCTCAGGGTTGTTTTGATTTGCATTTCCCTGATGACTAAGGATGTTGGACATTTCTTTAGGTGCTTCTCAGCCATTCAGTATTCCTCAGTAGAGAATTCTTTGTTTAGCTCTGTACCCCATTTTTAATAGAGCTGTTTGGTTCTCTGGAGTCTAACTCCTTGAGTTCTTTGAATGTATTTGATATTAGCCCTCTATCAGATAAAGGATTGGTAAAGACCTTTTCCCAATTTGTTGGTTGCCATTTTGTCCTATTGACAGTGTTCTTTGCCTTACAGAAGCTTTGCAATTTTATGAGGTTCCATTTGTCAATTCTTGATCTTCTAAAATGTTTTTATCTGACCTGAAATATTACAAGAATATTCACCCTAGCATCCATCACTCTAATACAGGCAGTTCGGAATTAAACTGAACTGTGCAGCATCATGTATGAGCAGTGACACTGGAGACCCATATGATAGCTTAGTCTTGACGGGTGTGTCGGTGACAACGCTGCTGGACCTTGGTCGTTTAAGCTTAGTTGGAAGAAGAAAAATATCAAAGACTGAATGTGGTCAGAAATGCAGCTGAGTTGGGCCCCCTGCTGCACCTTCAGTCATACAGAGCCTGAAAGGGGCTTTCAAAAAAGAGTATGTGTGATAAACCAGGATTCTGCACAGGAAAAGGAAGTGGAAGAGTCAGGACTAGAGAAAATGTCTGGATTCTAAGTCAAAACACACATTCTACCAAGTTTCTGAAGGCTGGAAGAATACAATACCTTTGGGTTCCAGGATAAGGTGGATTTTGCCTCTTAGTATCAACAGACAGACGGCTTTGGACAAGAAGATGTCTCCCACACCAACGAGTGGATCTAAAGGCAGGGAGATGAGAGATGAGCAGAGCAATGTGATGGGTGCATGGAGAATAAGATCTAGTAGCAGCTGTGCCTGCCTGAAAGCAGCAGAGGCAGGAGATGGAGGGAGCACTAACAGGGTGGTGGAGAACCCTAAACTCCAAGTGTGGTACATGAAACTTTCTCTTGCCAACCCAATGAGTGTTTGCTGTCTCCCTAAGGAAGATGTGTGATTTTATAATAGTTTAGAAATATTTTTAAATTATGTGGGTAGGGGATATATATGTATATGTATATGAATGTAGATACCTATGAACGCCAGAGGCCTCAGATCTCCAATGAAGCTGGAGTTACAGGGAGTTGTGACCTATTAGTCACAGATGCTAGGAACCAAACCAGGGTCCTCTACAAAAGCAGTATGTGCTCTTAATTGCTGAGCTAAGAAAATGTAGCCTAGAAAAACCTGAACCAAAAAAAATGTGTAAAGTAGGAGAGACTTGAGGCAAAAATCCCAGGAAGGGCCCAGTGAAGGAGCTAAGACGAGAGAATAAAGATGGAGCCTGGACACAGGGACCAGAAATAGATAGAGGCTGCCTGCCACAGTGCTTCAAGAGCTGCCTCAGTGCTGCAGTAGTCACTTTTATCTTCAGATTATGCAGTGCATATTCGCCTCTCTGTGCCTAGCCTATTTTAGTTAATACTATGTCCTCTAGACTTACCCATATTGTTAAAAATGATAAGAATTCTCCTCTCTATATGGTAAAAAGTATTTTATTTATATGTTATATATTATATAATATTGTCTCACAAATAAAATATTGCATAATATATTGTATATTATAATATGTTACATAATATCATTTTTCTCTTAGCATAGATTTATTGTTCAAAATGAATTTTAGCGAGGAGACTTTCATACATGGTGTTTTGTGCTCTGATCATATTCTCCTGCAGTTATTCTCTCTTGTCCCCCTTGCCCACTTCAACTGGTGACTCTCCTTTCCCCAAAAAGAATGTTTCCACTTTTATGGCTTATTTTAAAAATCTAGATTCTACATGTGAAGGGAAAAAATAACGGATATTTGTTTTCCTTTGTATAACTCAGAGTTTTGAGGGAGCACTTTAAAACTTGGTTATTAAATATTGTGGGTTGAATTCATTTCTCCCAAATACGTGTTCAAGTTCTGACACCCAGAACTTCAAAGCATGACCTTGTTTGAAAATAAGGTCCTGTGGGAATCAGGTAGATGCCTACCCCATTGTGACTGGAGTGCTTATAGGAACGAGGCCACAGGAGGGCATGGCTCAGTGATGCAGCCACAACCAAGAAGCAGATTGTGCCAAATCTCACATCTCACAAGGCCCACTGTGGGAACACTCGCTGCTCACTCGACCGTGAATGGAGGTTAGGATGTCTCTGTGGCTTATTGCTTTTCTTTGCATATATTCCCAGACGTGAGATCCCTAGGTCATGTGATAGTGTAGTTTTAACCTTTGGAAGAATCTCCATACTTTTTTTTTTTTTATAATTTACACCGCCCATCAACAATGAATGAATCCCTTTTGTTTTTCCATCCTCTCATGTTTTTTTTTTTTTTCCCCAATTGGGGGTGAAAGCCACATTAACAGACATGAGATGGCATATTATTGTAGTTTTAAACTGCACTTCCCTAATTATTGGTTTAAGTATCAATCTTTGATGTTAATGATAACTTTAAAACTATACAAATACCTACTGAACTTAAGTCTTAATATTAGCAAAAGAATTGATGTAAGAACATACTTTAATGTATTTTCTTGTTTTATATTGGCATTTATATATGTGTATGCTCAGAAATATACACTTAGATTCATGGAAACTCATGATTACTATCTATAATCAATGCTTTCTACTCTAGCTAGTAAAAACCACTAGGGTTTTTATGTTTTTTCTAGAGCTGCCACAAAAATTCTCTAAGCAAAACTTAACTGACTTCAATATAATAAGCATTATCAACAGTGTCTAGGAGAACAGAATACCAAAGGCGCAACTCAGGCGCATGAGTCGTTTCTCACTGCAAGCTTCAATGGCATTAGATCAAGACATTCTAGAAATGCACGATTTTGAGTTTCTTTTATATCTAATTAAGGAGCTATAAATTGGCACAGTTTATTCTCAATAAATTCTGTTCTTTAAAAAATTATCCAGGCTTCTCTCCTGCATGCCTCAGATGATGAAAGTGGGAGGCATATGTTCACTTTTGATTTGCTTCCTGATAACGTGGGGTATAAAAGACTGGCTCAGAAAATCCATTTACGTTGGTGTATTGAACAAGTTATAAATGAATAAGCTGGGGCTTTTTAAATGTCAAAAAGTAAAATTTCTAAGTACAGGTTCAAAATACTAATGAAAAAATATCAATTCCAACAACCAGTTTCAACAGGAATTATAGTCAAATGGCTCATTCAGAACTATTCCAGAGGCTGGTATTTAATTTTAAAATACTTTCTCTGGGAGAATAAGATAAGAATATACCTGTTGGTGACATATAGTTCCTTTATTGGCATATATTGAGTTACAAAGTGTCCCTAGAAGCAAATCAGTGACCTGGACCCTGGGTCACTGGGATGGGCTTGGGAACAGAAACAATATCATCAATGAAATACATTTTCGCCAATATGAAACATGGCTCATCTATGTACATATATGTACATGAATAAAGACAAGTATATTTTTAAATAAACTACAAATTTACTTTGTTGAAACAGAAGGTATGATACTTAGAATTTTGGTGCAGATAATTTAATCTTTTTATGCATTTTATTGTGATAAAATATATTTAAAATTTTCCATCTTAACTATTCTTAGGTAAAAGCACAGTGAAGTCAGTGGCATTAGGTGTTCTCATGCTGTACCATGTTCTATAGAGAAGTGGGACTAAGTGGTCTCATGCCATACCATGTTCTAAAGAGATATAAAACTTTGTTCTGATTCATATGGATTCAAACGACCTACGGAGTCAAGAGAAGGGAACTATAGAGCTAACACTTACTTGTGTTAAAACTTAACTACAAATCCAATCACAACACTGTGGTACTGATACAAACACAGACATGTGTCCCAAGGCACATAATCAGGAGCCCAGAAACTAACCCTTGCATTTGTGGCTCCATTCTTCATCCAGTGGAGCTGGGGAAACTGGACAGTCATTGCAGATAACAAAGCTGGACCCCAGCTATCACCATGTGACAAGACTTGTAGCTGGCCCAGGGTCTTTAGCTTTGGTTTGTGGCTTACTTCAATCTCTAGTAATCTCTACTTTCTTTCTAGTTATGGGTCTACTGAGCAAACTCCATTGCTTTGTGACACTGTGTGTTTCTGGGGAGGTGTCCACTCTTATGTAAATGTCACACTTCATTTCTACACACCTGCACAGCACTCTTGCAGAACCCTTTTGATATCTATCATGTTGCTCCTCTCTCTCTCCCTCCCTCCCCTCCTTCCCTCCCTCCCTCATCTCTGCAAGTGACTCTCAGTCACCTGCATGATTAAAAGTTGCTTGTTAATATTATGTACTTTTGGTGATTTTATTTATATTTTGGCTCTTGGAAATGCTACTTTAATAATAATTTTCTACTTGAATTAATTGATGTCTTAAAGCAGCTAGAAACACTATTAGATATAGCAATAAAAACATGCTGGTCTTTAAAAATATGAACAGAAAATAAAAACGGATTTGCCATAGCAATACAGAGTTTAGGTACCATTGTGTTCCATGTGACATCTGTAAAAGTCAGTCTATGGCTGGGCGGTGGTGGCGCACGTCTTTAATCCCAGCACTTGGGAGGCAGAGGCAGGTGGATTTCTGAGTTTGAAGCCAGCCTGGTCAGTGGGTTCCAGGACAGCCAGGGCTACACAGAGAAACCCTGTCTCAAAACAAGCAAACAAACAAAACAAACAAACAAACATAAAACAACAACAAATAGTCAGTCTATGAAGAGTCACAGAACTACTGAATTTGTAACTAAGTTTTAGTCAGAGTCTAGCTGTGTGGCCCAGGCTAACTAGCATCAAACTCATGCCTCTCTGCGCCATATTCCAAAGTGCACGCCACTACATCCTGCTCAGGCTGGTTTTATTCTTTGGAAGTTACATTATATTGAAATTTTGTTAAGAGATGCTGATGTTGCCTGTTCTAAATTCTAGTTAATATAAATTCTTATTTCTCAGAAACAGAACAAAGAACCAAACTCTAACCAAGAGGTTTATTTTAAGGAATATCTTGGCCACATTACATGAAAAAAAATAAGTTCTTTGCTTTTCTGTAGCTGTCTATTGTGTTAATCAACTCTACAGCTATGACAAAACACCTGAGATAAGTCACTTCAAAGGAAGAAGGAGTTCTTGTAGCAAAATTTCAGAATTTACTCCATGGTGGGCAGGTGCTGTTACTTTGGACCTGAAGTGAAGCATGATATCATACTACACAGGAAGCAAATAAAGAGCTAGGTAGACGGACTTTTCCAGATGAGTCTCATTTACACAGATCCCATCGTGATACAATAGTCCCTTCAGGGGTAAAGCTGCCAGTAATCGAGTCATTGGTGGAGTCATTGCCTTTGTCTCTGACACTGTCTTTGTAAACTGCTCCCTGAATCTTTCTGGGCACATTTCAGAGCCAAACTATGACATCCATCTTGAAACCCATTGCCACGGTCAATTGAGAAAAGAACAAACCATTAAATTATCCAATAAAACAAAAATCTTCCAGATACTTGTATGTTTACTGAATATTCATAATATACCACACATAGCAACTTATTTACTCTTGGGTCGTTCTCACAGTGCCTGTACAGTTAGTATCCTCGTTCTCTACAATTTACATGAGAGAAAGCTGAGGTGTAGAAAGTAAGGAACTGCGCAGTGTGTCTTACAGCCAGGACTGTGGGCCCAGGGTGTGTAGTTAGAATGGGGTTTACAGGGCTGGCCCTCTATCACTGTTCCAGCTTGTCTGTCCCCTGAGTAACAGAAGTAAGCATCTTCCAGAATGGCTGAAGACTGAAGAGTTAGCCAACATAGCTCCTAGACACTTCACGAGAAGGAAGAGTTGAGTCTGTTTTGGTGTTTTGTGGAAGAATGTAAGAGGTTTAGCTGTAAGCCACTGAATTGGAAAGAAGCCCAGAGATATTTATGTGCATGATAGAAAGAAACCATACAAGCATATTTTGTGAAAAGAAGAGATTGAATGACTTGTGTAAGTCCACCAATCTGTGTAGATAACAGTGGGTAGAGTAAAAAGCAGGCTAAAGCAGACTTAAAAATGTCTACTAATGGCTCCAGAGTACTAATGAGGACCTACATTGCTTATTCTCTAGTTTGAAATAAGTTCTGTACCACCTGATCATTTCCTTTGGGCCCAGCCAGTCTTTTCCTCATAGATGGCCAACAGCTTTATATATCTGCAGAGCTAAAGACTGCCTTCATTATTGAAGGGAACATGAAAGGCAAAATTAAAACCGATAAATTTTCTTTACACCTAGTTTGATAGGTTTCCAGCAGCTATGATGATAGAATTAGACAATGGTTTTGATTCTCATGTCACGGTCCCCATGTTCTGTGCTGAGTCCCATTCTTTTCTGTCCCAGGGAGCATGATACATCAGCAGTGAGCGTGTCCCACTCACCTCACAGCAGTGGTGAGTCACACGTGCTTCAGGAGACAAATGAAAGCTTTAGAGCTGCCTTGCAATAAGTAACGGGTGTTAAAGAGTCACTCAGTTATGGGCTCTTAACGTCTTAGGACGTTCTCCTAGCTAGATGGAGAGCGTGCCGCATGGAAGTTGCAGAAAATATGATTGGTAGGAGTGATTCTTTAAACTGAGATGTGAATAGTTAGATGAAATGGACTGTTTAAAATTGAAGAGCACCTTCTATAGGGGTTATTATATGATTAACAAAAAAGGCTTAGTGATCTGCCATAGGAAGTCCTGTGATACAATAGACAAGGAAAACCTGACATTTGAAAATGAAGAAGGAAGTGTTTTTGAGATAAAGCTGAGCCCTGGGGAGGGGTGAGGATAAGATTTATACAAGAATACTGTGAAATAGTCTATCTTCTTCCATATAAACAGATCTTATAGAAAGAAAACCTGAGGGAGGAAGGCCATTTTGTAAACAAACTTTTCAATAGACTTGAAATCCTCTGAACTTGATTTTAAAAAAGTAAAATATTTTAGAGACTCTAAAAAGAAAAGTAAATGTGACTTTTCAGCTTTAATCTTGTCAAGATGACATGCTTTCTTTAAAAGAAGCCAGAATATTCTTACTAAATGTTAGAAACTTCTAAATATCTGAATATGTGCAGGAATTTTTTTAGACAATTGCTTTAACTACCTCCAGGACTCCTTTGAACAACAGCAGAAAGTTAATGAAGAAGAACAAACAGCATAGTAGAAATCTCAGAATGGCGAGAGCCTATTTTCTTCAAAAACAGTCAAAATATAGCAGAATTAGTTACTTCCAATTCTGTGACTTGAGTTCACACTTTTACTTTAGCACTTAGCATACAGGGATGTCTGTTATGCTTCTGTTCCTGCTAGCTGTAATCTAATAACAGAATGGAGTCACTCGTGGATCTCATGCCCAGGACCTGTTACAGTGCCTCACACATTGTCGGTGCTAAATAACTGGAGGAAGCAGATGGTGACAGAGGGAGGGAAGGCAGTTAGCTCAGGGGACAGGAAAACTATCCTTGAAACTTGTCGCCAACATCATCACCTTGCGGAGACCACGCTGGCTGTCACCTCCTCCTTTTTATGTGCTGGGCTCTCTCACTGTCCTATTGTAGAAGGGACTGTTTGTTTTGCTGTGGTTCCCTTGGCTAGATTGTGAGCTAGATTGGGATCATGGATCTTTGCTTTATATACTAATCCATTTGAAGTACTGGAGATGTAGTAAGTGCCTGAGTATAACTGAAATATCCAAAAGAGGTTTTGATGTTGTTATCAGTGTAGATTCACGGTAGCAAGTTTAATAATGACATTTTTGTCCCGGTATATCATATGCTCAGACTGTGCTCACTTTCCATTAGTCCCTCTCATCCCCCACTCCCTCTCATTCTCTTCCCAGGATCCCAGTTATGTTTAAATGAAAAAATACTTTATGGAAGAAGCATCAAACATCTCCCACGTGTATCTAAAATACACGGACTAAGGATTGTTAAAGTATGTTTATATTTGTTTGACTCAATAATTAAATGGAAGAGGAATTTAAAACTATGCTTCTGACACAGATAATCAATGTGGAATTGGTTATACCCAAGAACTCTCTTATGGCAGAGCAGGGGCATATGATTACTGCACAAAGAATGAGGAGAAATAAAAGGGACATGTGATGAAAGATGTAAGAAGATAATGAAGGGAAGCAGTTTAGAACTAAAAGCAAAATACCTGAAAGATTAAAGTTCTCGTGACTTGACCTGCAGATATTTTGTATACGTTGAGGCACTGCGGTGGTTTGAATATGCTTGGTCCATGGAAAGTGGAATTATTATGAGGTGTGTTTTTGTTAGAGGAAGTATGTCACTGTGTAGACAGGCTTTGAGAGTTCCTAGTGCTCAGGCTTAGCCCAGTGCAGAAGAGTGAGTCTCTGCCTTGCTGCCTTTCGATCAAGAAGTAGAACTCTTGGCTCCTCCAGCACCATGTCTGCCTGAACCCTGCCATGCTTCCCGCCATGATGATAATGGACTGAACTTCTGAAACTGTAAACTAGATCCAGTTAAATGTAGTCCCTTATAAAAGTTGCCTTGGTCATGGTATCCCTTTGCAACTAGGAAACTCTAACTAAGACAGCTATGAAAAATAAGGCCATACTCTTTGTTTTGTAAACAGAGTGAAAAAGGCATGAGGTTGGCATGGCAGGGATGTGGGGAATCTGGGAGGGAATGATAGAGGGGAAGCCAGAGTTTGAATTGATTGTATGAGAAAAATATTTTCAATAAAATATTTACCACCAAAAAAATTAAAATAAGACAGCAATATTCCCTATTTTATGTAACTCATTAAGAAGAAACTAGGTTTGGAAAGTAGGCTGTGGGAAGACAGTGGCCGTGTTTTAAGTTTTTCATGGTTTTCTTATGGGTGCGGACTTCTGCATATATCAGAAGCACAGAGAGGACTCATTTGGGAGGTTGTAATAAGAATGGTTAGATGCATTAATATTGTCTCTTAATATATTCATTGAGTAATTCTTCATCACTCAACTTATCCAAAAACAGGATAGAAATCCTTGCCTGCATGGAGTGCTGGCCACCTTCTTTACCTCATTGGTACCTTGGAATCTCACTGAGCTGTATATTTTAAGAATGTTCTAAAGGAAAGTTAAGTATAAATTCGTTTACACTGAAAGGGGTATTTATGCAAATGACTTGTTCTTTTCCCTGGATGCCACTGTAATACTTTTGAGAATGTCATGAATCTACACAGACTTCAGAGTGGTTCTCCTTGCCTGTGGGTCTTTGGGCCCATTCAATTTTCTGTGACAACCTGACATTGTCATAGGTCCTTCTCTCCCAGGTGCACAGGGCAAACTGCAGCTGCTTTTCCTACTCCAAGTTTGCTCACTGAAACTGACCTTTCTCAGGCAGTGTTACATGTGACAGGTGACAGCCTGAAGGAAAATTTCCTGATATCTTAAGGAAGTTGTAGGATAGTCCTTCCAGTGATATTAAGAAAAGTTCCTGTGGCATCTCTGGCATAGAAAATCTCCGTGCCCAGAGGACATTAAGTTGGAGGTTACTTCTGTTAAAATAAGACATTTGTGATGGGCTTAAGACCTACAGGATCTTTCCTCAAGGTTTGATACTGTGATCCATAATATAAGAAGAGGGATTTATTTTTTTTATTTTTTATTAATTAATTAGTTTTTTACACTCCATATTTTATTTCCCTCCCATCCACCCTCTGACTGTTCCACATCCCATATCTCCTCCCCACCCACCTGCCTCTATGTGGATGTCCCCATCCCCCACCCCACCTGACCTCTAAACTCCTGGAGCCTCCAGTCTCTTGAGGGTTGGGTGCATCATCTCTGAATGAATACAGGCCTGGCAGTCCTCTACTGTATGTGTGATGGGGGCTCATATCAGCTCATGTATGCTGTCTGTTTGGTGGCCCAGTATTTGAGAGATCTCAGAGGTCCAGATGAATTGAGACTGCTGGTCCTCCTACAGGATCGCCCTTCTCCTCAGCTTCAAGAAGAGGGATTTTAAACAGCACAAAATTATAAACACCATGCAAGAGTAATTGTGTTTTATTAGCTGGATGAGATTATGTACCTTTTATGTTTCAGTCACTGGGTAGGAATAAAGTACCCAGTAGTGAGTAAACAGAGACTGCCTTTGTTCCAGTTATAGTTGCAGTTGACAGCGGTAGAGAAGGAACAATAAAAATACTCCTGTCTTTACACTTTGGGAATGATACTGTAAAGAACAGTTACATAATACTACAGAGATTCTACACACCCCCTACTGTAAATGATACTTCAAGGAAAACTGAATCCCAAGGAAGAAGAAGTCAAGAAAATATATAATAAAGCAGAAAGGAATCCATCTAAGAGTGTCCCCACATGGCTTCTGCTGGCCAATGGCAAGTGTGGCTGTGGTGACATGCATGCATTGTATTGTAAATGCACAGAAGACTTTCAGACATTTTTAGGTGGCTGCTGGAGTGACCAAATACACATTTTCTTTTTCAGAGATGTTCTTGGCTCCCCGATGAAGAAAGTCTTTAGGCACGAGTGGAAAAGCTTTGGAATAGGATTAAGAGAAATCATGGGCCATGGTTAATCAAATGTTTGATAATAATTGGGTGGGAAGGCATTCAGTAAAGAACAGGCTAAGAATGGGAGTCCTGATTTTTTTCGTCTTAGCAATATTGGCTACTCATGTCATTTATTAGGTCTGTAAAGGTAAGAAAAAATACAGATGTCTTTGGAAAATAAAAGAGTAGGTTGGCAATGTTGAGTGGACTGCTCCAGAAACTCAGGTCAAGCTACTAAGTACAGTTGCATGAATATATTTGAGTTTTCAACCTGAAACTGGAAAAAGGCCATCCTAAAGTGAGGGAGGGGAGTGTGAGAGGGTGGGAGCCAGCACCGATCTGTACACACTGAAGGTCTGAGTTTGGTAGAAGAGGTGCAATGCCCTGGAGTGGGAGAAGATAAGGGATCAGAGGCCACTGGAAGAATGTGATCTTTAGACCCACAGCAAGGTAATATCTTCAGAATCTAGTGCTTGGCTCTATAAAATGCTGCTTTGCAGGCTGGTGACAGCAAGGTGGTCATTTTGGGTCTCAGAACAGTTTTATTTTTAACTTCTTACATTTCTGTTGGTTTTTTCTTTTCTGAGTCATTTTGTACCTGTATAATTTGTGCTTTTTGTGAAAACCAAAGTAATTTACTTATAGATTTTCCCCTTTAGTTCCCTTTTCCAGTTGAATACTATGCTTTTTCAAATTGTGTATTAGAATATAACAGTCCTCCAATCTGTAGAATTAGGCTCTTAGTCTTAGAAATGTAGCAATTACCATCACCAAAGCAAGTGTACTTCCCCTCCCTCTCTCCTCTCTCTCCTCTCTCTCTCTCCTCTCTCTCCTCTCGCCTCTCTCCCCCTCCCCTCCCTCTCAATACCTTTAGGCTATGAAAACTATGCTCCAGGTACATTGTATGGTGGTCCTTTTAAAAAAAATTTACATGTGTTTGTATTATCTGTTTTCTTAGATTTTTTTATACTTAGCAGTTTGTCTTAGTTAGGGTTTCATTGCTGTGAAGAGACAACATGACAAAAGCAACTTTTACAAAGGACAACATTTATTTGGGGCTGCTTTACAGTTTCAGAGGTTTCATCCATTATCTTTCTGTCAGGAAACACGGCATCAAGGAGGCAGGTATGGTACACTAGAAGGACTGAGAGTTCTACATCTTGATCTGAAGGCAGCCAGGAGAGAGAGACTAGCTCTTCTTCAGGCTGCCAGGAAGAGGGTCTCTTCCACAATGGGATTGAAGGTGTGTACCACCTTGCCTGGGCCTAAGCTTTTCATGACCAGTATGCCTCAAGATTCAAATCTAAAGCATGTGTCATCCCACATCAAGATCAGTATCAGAAGCCTGTGTCTTCCAGCCTCCAGATCTGGATCACGGGTGAGCCCTCCATTTCTGTATTGTAGTTCATTCCAGATATAGTCAAGTTGACAACTGGGAATGGCCATCACACAGTTCAAATCAGAGTGATTAAATGCAGTAAACTTAACAGCAATTGACATTATCCTCTACTTTATCCACTTGCACTGATGGGTAAATACTTCTTTAATATTATTTAATAGTGAATGAATGAGTGATCCATACATTCTGCTAAGCAATCAGTTGTCTGTTAAATGCTGTTAATAGAGACCCTTGGGTGGGAATATATACATTAGTGCTTCATGTGTATTTTTGTAAAATGTTCAATATGCAGATATGTAAGAAAATTTTAAATTCACAGGTGAACTATCTAGTTATCACTTCAGTCATTGCTCATGGATGTGTAGTCTTTTGTCTTCTTTATGCTTCAAAATCTGTAAAATATTGCTGAGGAGTTACAAGGTATGTTTTAAAGTTGTATCACACATACATAGATAGACAGACAGACAGACAGACAGACAGACAGTGCAAAGATAGCTCACTTGGCAAAACAGTTGTTATCAAGCATGATGACCTGAGTTTGAATCCCCAGAACCCACATTTAAAAAAAATCTACTCTGGCCATGTATACCCTGTAAGTCCAGGGCTGGAGTGGACACAGGTGGGTCACAGGGCTTCCCTGACAAGCCAGTCAGCCTACCCAAAATGTCAAGCTCCAGGTTCAGCAGTAGACAGTTTCCAAAACTGTTGAAGAGTTGAGAAACACGTCCCATCACCAGCCTCTGATTTCCACATATGTCTACGTGGGCTAGTACTCATGTGCATATACCTGTAAAACAAACACACACACACACACACACACACACACACACACACACAGAGAGAGAAAAGAAAGAGAAGAATAAACATGTGGAGAGCAACTTTATAAAATAAAGTATGAATTAGATATAATATCAAAACCCTTGGAATCAGGCAATGGGAAATGCCTTGGTTACGTGCTGTTGTTGACCCTTCTTTAGGATAATTTTCACAGTTGCATGTGTGTATGGTAGTCTCTTATTCTTATAGGATTGGTTCTACAGTATACCCCCATTTTACAAATGGCCAAGTCTTTAAATAAAATGGTGTGGTATTTGCATATGCGTGCTCCAGGTTGACCTAGAACTTACTCTGTAACCAAGAATTGCCTTGCCCTCCTGACCTTTGCCTCCCTCTCCTAACTGCTGGAATTACAGACATGTACTACCCTGCCTAGCTGTCAGGTGTTTGTGATGGTTCTTTTTTAGTGTCTGTCCAGTGTGAGCTTTATGAGGAAAAGGACCCATTCTAACTGATCATCACTCTACTCCTAGGCTTAAGAAAGAATTTAAGGATGAAAACATTATTATTATTGTAAGAATGTTTGCTGAACAGATAGAAGGAGCATAGATTACTCCACAGATTTCCTCTGTCTGTGGCTGTTCCCTGGCATAGTCCTCATCTCCCCAGACTTAAAGATACCCACCTTACTGTGATGGTATAAATAAAGGAGATTATTTGGAGACACTTTAACTGAAGTTCAAGAACAACATATTTAATCTATATTATTCTTTCCTATCATGGAATTTCAAATTATCAAGACATTCAGCTTGCTCACACCCTTCACACAGAGCCTTCAGTGGAGTCAGCTCTTGGAAGTCACTTAGCTTGGATCCTAAGCTAGTCACTTCTCACACCATTTTTTTTTTTTCTGTTTATCAAATACACTGGGTAGAGTAGAACTACCTTCAGGCAGGAATTCACTTACACCCAATCTAGATGATAGATTTTAAATATTTTGAAGAGCCCTCGTTTTTAGTTTTAAACAGCCTTAATGTTACATATTTTCCATCTACATATATAGTGAATGTGATTAAGTTATCTACAAGTAAAATTAAAAATCTACTAAAGAATTGAATTTTTTTATGTCAGTCAGGGTGGGTTGTATGAAGCAGTGGAAACAACGTTAAGCAATGCATGTCTGAGCGGTATGTGATCTACCTAGACAGTAGTCATCCAGACCCTTTATTGCCAGGTATATTGGGGTGATTACATGACACTTAGCCAATAAAGAAAAAGACGAAAGTAGAAACGGAACTTTATTGTGATTGAGGGAATCCTATGTTCTGTGGATACTTAATTTATTGTGGTCACACTGTAGTGTAAGGAGTAAATGAATAATGAATAGTGCCTGAGAACAAGTTTCAGCACACACATCTGAGAGTTGCAGCGTGATTTTATTTCATTGGTGCCTGAACTCAGAAAGACATTTAGATCTTGTCTGCTTGTACAGAGTGATTATAGCCACAAAACCTTGTGGTGCTGTTATCTCAAGAGAAGTTGCTAGATTATACTCCTCCAGAGTCTCCAGGGACTCATAGCAAGAAAAGAAATCTCTCTTTTCCCTGAAATGTTTGAGGATGTTCTTGTGATATTCCTGTGTAGACATTGTATGAATTTATTACAGTGTCATTATGATGCTGTGGGTGTAGGCCGTGTGTGTGTGTGTGTGTGTGTGTGTGTGTGTGTGTGTGTGTGTGTGTGTGTTCATCTATAGTTCCTGGAATTTACTGTTCCATGGGCTAGGCAGCTGAAAAGTAGAGTTTTCTCTCTTCAAGGCAGGACACAGAAAGTCTAATCTTCTTTGCCTTGGACTTCATCAATAAGAAAATTTGTGAGCTACTTTTTCTGATAGTAGATAAGACCCTCATTTCAGACAGGATCTGCCCTGTTCTCAAAGGGATCAGTGAAGAATCTGAAGAAGCAGGCAGTGCAGCTGCCCCACCCAGTCTACTTAGCATTAGATAATACCCTTTTCCCAATCACATTTTGACTTAGCTGCCCCCACTTCACTAATGCCTCTGCTATTAAGTTTCCCAGAAGCCAAAAGAGGCAATTTAGAGAGATTCTGGGTAGCTGGACTTGTTGCTAAGGGTGGCAGGGTGGAGAGTATATAGAAGCTACAAGTTTCTTCTATATTGTTTCCCTTGTTTCTTTGCCAACAGCCTTTGTAATAAACTAGTATACCGGAGTTCTGTGAGCTGCAGAGGAGGGGTTGTGGGAACTCTGATCTATAGTCAGTCAGAAGCACAGGTAAAACAACCTGCCATCTAAAGTGTAGGGGACTGTAACATTTGTAGGCACTGAGCCCTCTGCCTGGGGGATCTAGGACCCCAGATGATGTCAGGGAAGGACACTTCTGTTGCCCACTGCTGCAGAACTCATTGCTGTCTTGCTGCTAGGGAGAAATTTGCATCTATTTTGCAATCATGGTTGTAATTTGTATTTGAATAGAATAGGAGGAACAGTTTACATCTTAGCTCATTTCTTTTTATCTGCAAAAATCACAAAGCCTAAGCATTGGTTGGAATATGCAACTGAGTACTGGATTCAACTGCTTTGTCTGCTATTCATGATACTGTGACTCAAGCTTTATAGACTTACTACTGCTGGCTTCACTTACTAATCTGTGCCTCAGTTTCCTCGCCTATATAAAGAGTTGTTGGTAGTATTTCTCTCATAGTGCTGGCTGTGTACTAATGTAGTGATTTTATGTGTTTGCATGCAGATTTGTCCGTGGGGGGTAAAGATTTATCATTAAGTGATATGTAAATACTAGCCACTAACTTACAAGAGTGGGAACTGCAGAAGGGTAGTGATTTCTGTCACTTTCTGTTTGTCAGTTACTGTATCCTCAGTGATGGCAGCATAGCTGGCATGTGGTGCACTCAACAAATAACTTACTGGATGAATATTTTGTCAATCTTGTCATATGTGAAGTAAAAATACTGAGAGTAACTACCTCATGGTGTTTCTTTTATATTAGGTAATGTATCTGAAGAACATAAATTTAGCTGTCACCATCATAATTATCACAATGCTCAAAGGGACATAACCAAGATTGGCGTATCCAGTTGCTCCTCTCAACTACCAGGCTATCCTCTTTTCATGATATATGACTTTGATCTTTAAGGATCTTTTCTCCATTCATGCCACAGATCAAATCTTATCACCATGTTTCAGTTTAATCAGTATTTTTTTCTTACTTCCTTAAGCAAGTTCTCATAGGAGATAAAGTCAGATATCATTATAAATCTCACTGCACAAATAAGGAAACTGTTTACCTCTTTATCTCTCTTGGTTTTTTTTTCCTCTTATCATATTTAAATACATTTTTACCTCTTGAACTTTCATAAGTTTTGGATTGGCCAGCTGCTAAGGTGTAACATCTGTTCTTCACTTTCAAAATTTGCCAAGTAAAAACTAAAAATTCCTTTGAAATGTGAAATTTCCAAGGTTTACACCTAATTTCTACCATAGTGGCATAATGCTAAGAATGAGAAAAAAAGATATGGATGTATAAGATTTGGTATGTTTTATAAGGAAAGCAAATATACACTTAACTATGTAGATAAAATAAGCAGTCTGACTTTAAGGTTGGGTTGTCAGCATTTATTTTGATGAAGAAATTTACAGTATAATTATAATTGTAATTATAAATGTATGAATCATCTGTGGCATGTCATACAGGGCTAAGCTAGAGTCAGTCTGTGTGGGTTACAGACCTGCACTGCCATAGTAACAATGTACTCAACATTGGTGCATTTCTTTCAGCGTATCTGCCAAGAAGACGCTGTCAGGATTGATGTAAGAATTGATGTATTAGAGTGATGTATTTTTATAAAATATCTGTAAAGTATTGATTTGTATCCATCAAGTGACATACTACTATATGCAAAATATGTTTATCTTTCCTTCAGAAAGATGATTTTCATATTTCCTGGTAGAATTTTTGAAGATTTTATTTTTAGAAGGTAATTAATTACATTTTCAACTCTTAATCTATAATGTTTGGATGAATAAGAGATTAAAAATGAAGTGGGATCATGGGTTATAATATTCTAGACATATACTTCTTTCTGTGTAATGAAATATAGTGGCTCAACATATGAGAAGTAAATTCAAAAATATGTGCAGCTTCACATAGTAGACTGCATATGCGTGTGCTAACCATGTAGCTGCACATGCTAGACTACATGTGCATGTACTATGTATACTACTCATTGTCTTGGAGTTGGACAATTTCCAGGTTTTACTAGTAGTTCTTTATATAGTTTTAAGTTAATTAGAGTGACAGTAGACATGTCTGAGTAGAATAAGGAATAATGCTTTGACTTGTTAAAAATGTATCAACAACCCACATGTGTTGGCACACTGCTATTTCCAGCACTCAGGAGACTGGGCAGCAAGGTTGTAAGTTTGAAGCCAGTCTGGGCTACATAGTGAGTTCCATCTCAAAAACAAAAGTGCAAATAGTGCTAAATACATACCTTGATGTGAAACTAGAAATATTTTGAAAACAATTGAACATAGGACTAATAAGATGGAATTGAAGTTTCCTCGAAAATCACAGATTCTTCTGCACATTGCCAGGTGAAAGCAGAGTCGTCTGGTCACCACTGTGCTCCACCTCTGCATGTGTCAGTTCTCTTTGCCTTTAAATTATTCTCCCACCACGTAAAGTACCTTCCCGAGTCTCCTAGGTGCCTCCCGGCCAGAATCCCATCATTCACCTGCATCACTTACTATCTCAGTAAGAAAGTATCTGAAAGCCTTCTGGGGAGGCCTTGTTTTGGATTGTCCAGAGAGAAGTAATGCTCAGATAGAAATGGGTGCATCCAGACTAACCAAGCAATGTCAAGGCACAGCAGCAGGGCCACGGAGCTCTTCCCATGCAGCCTCTACCAGGAACTTGGGATGTGCCTTTCTGACACAGTTTCCAGGTGCTTTGATCAAGTTTCTCATCCAATTTACTTCTTCGGGAATTCTCTGCTCCGCCCTCTGCCTGCTTACATTCCTCCTGCCAGGAAACTACAAGCGCCCTGTCAGGGTTCCCCAGAGTTTCTCAGCAGGAAACATTCACTTAAGAGAATCTAAACCATAGACTTCCCACTTTGTTCAAGTATATTTGGATTCATAGAGCAAAGATTTTATTAGCCAGTCCCCATCCAGGCAAATAACCTGAGAAAGCTACCAGAGGAGTAGCTATTAGCCCCGATCCTTTCTGAGCCAGGGCAAGCACTGCTTTACTCTTAAATCTAAATTTCCTCATATATAAGGTGGATATTTTATTTCATTTATGTTTTCCAAACTGTTTCAAAGGCAAAAAAAAAAAAAACACCCACTTTTTTTTCATTGTAACTCAATTCATACATATGTATTTATGAAACAGAACTGTAGGTGATACACACACTATTCAAGCTGAGCTCTGATTGTTTTTTTGTTTGTTTTCATTCTTTAAAATGCTGATCAAGAGCTGAGATGACTTGGTAGATAAGTCGCCTGTTTTTCTGACTAACTGAGTTTGATTCCCAGCACTCAAATCAGGTGGCTCACAACCACCTGTAACTAAAATCCTGGGGAAAATCTCATGTCTCTGGCTCCGTCTCTGAGAGCACCAACATTCACATTCGAGAGTGTGCACGCACGCGCATGCACACACACACACACACACACACACACACACCATAAAATTATAAAATAAGTAAATTGTTGATCAAATGCTAGTCAGTTGTTTTCAGAACTCATGGCTGACAGTTCAAAAAAACATCAGATGACTTTAAATAATTTTTTCTGTTTCTGTAAGTCTGTGCTATTTTTCTTTATTCCTATAGTGAAATTCTTATTTAATAATAAGAAGCTTCCATTCTGTCAATAAAAGTGAGCTATTTGTAGTTTTTTTTTTTTTATTTTAATAGTGGGAAAGTGAATACTGAAAAGGAATTGGACTGGAGAAAGGGTGAGGCTCTCTGACAAAACAGGAAACTTGATCTAAATAGCAATACCTTTTGTGACATTTGTCAGGTTTTGTGCGGAAAGTTTTGGAAGTTTTAGAAAGATGTGAGAGATGGTTCTTTGTATGTGTTTCTCATTCTTTCTAAACTGTCACATGCAGTACTTACCACACCGTGTGTGATCCATCCCTTCTCACTTGCTCCAGGCCTGGCTTCTCAGCTATCCCATGGTCCATGCCGGACATCACCTTCAGGGCCTTCTTTCTATTTGCAAACCTCTTCTCACACAGTCAGCTAGGCAGTGAGACCTCAGACCCTTTCTAAGTTGTCTAGCATCTGTGCCCCTTGCCTCTATTTGCATCAGTTTTCATTTTAACAGTGTGCTATCTGTATCTAGTGTTTTATTGCTGTCCCCTAACTTCTCCCCTGTGGCAATGGGAGAGAAACACACACACACACATACAGGCCAATGGGAACTTTAAGCTGATCAGATCACTGTTCTATTAAAAGCATCTACAGATATCTGGTATTCATTAGGATCTTAGTTAAAGAACTGAACTTGAATATTTGAATCTCCCAGTACTTCAAATAAAAAACATATGTGTACATACACGTGTGTGTGTGTGTGTGTGTGTGTGTGTGTGTGTGTGTGTGTTAGGACACTCCCTTGACTCCTAGTAAAGTGATATCAAATTTGCTTTGTGCTCAGAGACAGATTTCTAACTTGCAGAATCGGTGTGGTAACTTTGCTTATTGGCTGTTGTTTTTAATATGTCTGTGTTGCTTCCAAACTTATGCTAGGATGTAACTTTTACTGTAGTGTTACACTTGATAGGGTTATTCTTACCAACAGCTGGCAGGTTGTTTTATGTAAAGAAAGAAGGAATTCAGTTCCTGGCATGAACGCTAACTTTATGGACCTCATTGTGTGGTTTCCCTTGCTGGTGCTTCATTTGCCTCTTTTTAAAGAGATATTCTGTTGACTGTTTACCATTACTTTAAAACAAAGTTCAAAAGAAAGGGTTAATGTAAGCTTTCATAAGACCTGGTCAAAATCTGGTTATGACTTGAAGACCGTGTCTCTTACCTACATCTGAGGAGTGTGAACAGCTGCTGAAGAAAAACTAGTAAGGGAAAGTTTTACCAGGAATTTTGCCCACATATTATCACTCTGAGAGGCCTAACTCATTCCACCCAATTAGTCACATTCTCAGGCAAGAGACAAGCGAGACCCCAGACCAGAACCTGAGGTGCGCCCTGGCACCAGCGCTACGGTGCCGCCCCCTCCAGCCTCTGATTGGCGGCGAGCTCAGCATCAGCAGCATCTCCCAGCGAGGGAGGGCGCCCGGGCTAGCGGCTCCAGCCTTCGGGATCCTCTGCTCCCCTGGGTGACACTTCGGACTTCCACCGTGAACAGCTCTCTTCCTGATCTCTCCCCAGCAAAGCCAAGGTCCCAGCCACGGGCCGGGGAGGCAGGGACGGGAACCCTAGGGTTCCGCGGAACCAACCCGGCCCGGACCGCAGCGGTCTCCGCTAACCAGCCGCCAAAACGCCTCGTATCTTGTACCGCGGGAAAAGCGGGTCCTCCAACAAGATGGGCCGGCAGGGCCTGGGGGGCACAGGTGCTGCGGGGCGCTCCATGCAGCGCTCCCAGAGCCGGAGTAGCCTCTCTGCCTCCTTTGAGGCTCTAGCTGGCTATTTTCCTTGTATGAACTCCTTGGAAGAAGATGAAGGAGGTGAGGACTCTTGTTCGTTCCTACCCTTCTTCGACAGTGTGTCTGTTGTAGATCACTTGGGTTTGGTGATGGGAGGGTTGGCCTCAAGTGAGAACTCCAAATAGCCTCTGCTGCTAGAACTGTGCCTGAGAAACCCCTAGAGCACCTGGCTGAGAAGTGCTGTTTGTGGGTTGTTCACAGAGCCCCACAGGCTCTCCTGGGAAATAGTTGTTCTAGTGAATTATGGAGCACTTGGAAGCTGAATGAGCATGTAGATTGGGTGGGAGTCAAGCAGAGCCTCCTATGTGTCCCCCT